>CAIIXF020000141.1:0-25000 GCA_903813345.2 Owenia fusiformis | reverse complement strand
AATTTAATGGCCATCTTTTGAATGGTAACAATATAATTTGAAATAGATATACATACTTTCGTCTATATCGTTTTAAAAAACACATCAAACACTTGTTTTGTTCTTGGTATCATGTTTCCAGAGTGAAACGAAACATCTTTCCGAACCTCATTGGAACAAAACGACATAAACACAACATGTTTAGGTCTCTCAATATTGTAATTGTACAAAGGAAATTTTGGTTGATTTTAAAAAAGTATCTTGTTAATGAAATAAAAGGTTTTTCTTGATTTTTATCTATTTTGGGGGGATTTTGTCTTAATTTTTTGAATACTTTTTTAAAATCAACCAAAAAATCCTTTGTTTAACTTTAATATTGAGAGGTCTAAAAACATGTTGTATATGCTATTTTGTTCCAACAAGGTTCAGAAAGACATTTTATTTCATTCTCAAGAATTGGTAGAAAGGAGCAAAAACAATTGCACTAAAAAAACAAAAAATGTTAACAAAAAACAGTTATATAAAATATTTCTAAATAATTTTCGCATTAAATTGTCAATCAGTCAACATTACATAAAATACCATGTTTTTTACAAAATGTTTTCAATGATTGGTTTAAGAGAAAAACATTGTTGAATTCAGTTCTCCATATCGATACCTATCCTTTACACACAATGTATAAAAATACGTTCTGATTGATTCTTAAAATATCATTATCTCTCATTTGATTGGTCAAAATAAGGGTTACTATGGTAACTTGACTTTTGGGTAGGCGGGGCACTTTTTACGTCACGTTATTCATTAGAAAAATAACAGAATAGTAGGCAATTTATGAGTATATCACATGGATTTCTTCTCCGCTTTGTACTTGTACATGATTTTACTTAATGTAATAATAGTAACAACTATTGTCCCATAAGGTTTTAGAAACATTCTCCCTCATGTTTAATGCAAAATAGGTTGCATTCAACCCATTGGCGAGACAGTGCTCTGAAGCCATCTGAAAAACTTGTTTGAAGGGAAATCCGGACTGCAGTCGAAAGTAGTTTCATTGTTTCATAAAGTGCACCTCTTAGCTGATCCTTCATCCTAGTGAAAACAGCAAAATCAAAGTTGTCTCATCTGGAGAGTATGTAACTTGGGGCAGCTTTGCCATCTATTTTGCCAGTTGTTTGTGATGGTTTCCTGCACAATATTAGCAGTGTGATCGGCTGCATTATCCTGATGGAAAAATTTAGAGTTCGGCTGAATGGTTAAGTTTTAATCAACTTACCATAGCATTACTTTAATTTGTTGATTTTCTGGTCCACTTGTACAGGATTGCCTAGCACGATTTCAGAAAGTTCGTGAAAACAAGAAAACATCAATTTTCCTTCAGAACATTTCTAATTAAATAAGAACAAATAAAAACAGGGATCCTTCATTTGCACATATTGATAGATTTCTGAAATGGTAAATCGTGTGACGTAAAAAGTGCCCCGCCTACCCAAAAGTTAAGTTACCATAGTAACCCTTATTTTTGACCAAACAAATGCTGATATTTTAAGAATCAATCAGAAAGTATTTTTTATACATTGTGTGAAAATTCTATGGGAAAATATCAAGAATCTTTGAAATGAGAGCATTTTCCGTGAACTTATTGAACGACCTGGTATTGCGATATTTCTTCCCTGGCCAATCCTCATATTTTATACAATTATGCAATTGATTTTATAAACTATCTTTATTTTGATATACCTCTTATTTCAGACGTAGAGAATTCTATACCACCTCGGGGTCAGATTTTCTGTGTACTTCCCCTACCCACGACAGGAACCAGCCCTTCTGGTCTGCCTGTGCATGTCAACGGATACTTCGCATTAGACCAGGTATATACCATTGAAATCCTTACCGATTTTAAATACAACTTTAGCTAAAAAGGCCAAGCCTTTCAACAGACCTGGATGGCTGATTATTGTGCTAAAAGGTCAGACCTAAAGGGTTTTTTTTCTAAAATTCAGAATAGAGCCCATCTTAAATGGCCAACAGTGGACCAGAAGGAAGACAGCGATCCTCATCTTACATGGAACAAGTGTCTGCTTATAGAGTTACTACCAAAGTGCTATGTACAGCTGATCATGACAGCGCGAGGTCTCTCCCAGGTTTCACCTGCTTTAATCTACCAGATGATCCCAGATTCCACCCAGGTATGTTGAGTGGACCATCCTTACAGAATAATATTTATTGAACTCAATGGCCATATACGACACGATAGTCATTACTGATAAATTACTTAATACCTTCTTCATGAACAAGGCGCTGTGAAGTTCCCTAGCACTGAGCACTGAGCAAATTTGAATGTTTAATATATAATACAGGGTTGTCCAAAAAGTGAACCGCTGCATTTTCCTTAAAACATGAATGAATTGGCTCATATCATCACATCTTGTACAGAAAGGTCCAAACTTTTTGTAGATGCCATAATTTATTCTCAGTCTTGAATTTTGAAGAAATTACAAGACTTAAACAAACATGCCTTAAATTAATTATTGTGCAAACTTTTACCAATGAACGTGATGCACGGAAATTGTTGAAACATATTGGATGATCTGAAAAAAGCTTTCAGTGAGAAACATATGACCATAAACTATATGACAAATGGGACACTATATGAGCAGAAAACACATTTTGCACTTTCATTGATCATTTTGAAACAGTTCAATGGTTAAGGGGATGTTACCTACACAAAGAGTTAGAGGGAGGCAAAGTTACCCCCTGTGACCCAAAATCTGAGAAGCCCTTCATATAAATATCTTGCAAAAATCAAAGGGAAATCTAATATTCAGTGTTTTGAGCCATAATGCATTAGAATTGGTTCATGGTTAATGAAGATATTGACATTTTAAGACCATATTGTTATTTCACTGGAAGATGTTTTCATCTTTGGAAGCTTAGAACATTTCTGTGGATCACAATAACTTTGCGTTCAAAACCAAACAAAGTCAGAAGACGTTTGGTTAGAGGTTATAATTTCTGCAAATTTCAAGACTAAGAGAAATGTATGGTACCGACACAAATTTAAGACCTTCCGCCTCAACATGTGAAAATATGAAAGGATATTTGCTGGTCATAAGGAAAACATAGCCCGTTGCAGTGGTTCACTTTTTTTGGACCAACCTGTATATGTTTCTGATAAAATCATTGAGACCTTCTTTTAGCCCAGCCTGTACATAATGACCAATCATTTTTCATTCTTTTACTTTCAGGTTGATGACAAGTGGAAGGTCGTTATTAAAACGCTTCTTCCCTGGCTATTTCAGAATGAGATCATATATTGTGAAATCCAGAAGAAGTGGGTTAAACTAACAAATTGTGTTGTAGACAACTTACAAAACCAACCGAAGAAAATAAGGGATGTTTTATACGACCTTCTCAGGAAATCTGGGTGTAACGTTGCACAAATCCCGGCCCATGTTCAGAATAGCATCGAAGCATGCACCGACATACTATTGACACGTGTCAGTCCTAGGTATGTCCGCGAACAAATACATGCAAATCCAAAGATATACAAGGCGCTCCACAGAAAAGACAAACATTCTTTACTAAGCTACCTTCTACAAGACGAAGATTTCTCTACTTTAAATGGTTTGCAATTGATGTCTCTACGTGATAACACCGAAGTTGCTTTCAAAACGTGCACACCTTACAATCAACCAAGACATGTATACCTTCCATCTGAAATATACCCCATGGCACTATTTCCAAATCACCAAGCGTATTTTATAAATACAGACAACATGGAATACTGGCTCGTGCAGAAGCTTCACATCGTTGCACGTAGTTGTAAGTATACTTATTTAACTTCATGTCCTAAAATAAGCAGTAGCACTTAAATTCTTGAATTCTTTTCACACGTGATAAATGATTTAAAACAATATCAATAAAAGAATCTATTACATTCACGTTTATAAAACATGTATCTATCGTTAACAAAGAATGGATATTACGTTATAATGAATGCCTAGCTATGTGTGAAAAACTTTTCGAAAATATGTTCGATAATGTAGCTCCACAACTCGATATCCAATCTAACATAAAACACCAAAACGAGGAAGTGCTTTATGCAACATGGGAATACAAAATGAATTCTGAACAAACAGGGTGATCCATTTAACGCTGCCCTCTAGGTTTGGAATAACTTTTCCAATTTTGAAGGAATCTACATGATTGCCTTTGTGTCCAAGGCCTGAAACATTGGTGTTCCTTCATAACAACAACAACAACAACAACAACAACAACAACAACTTTGAGATTTAGAGAAGATTCAGTAAGTTAGGAAATCAGTCTTTCTTTCACCTAACAATCAAGTCAGTTCATCGTATTTGACAAACTTATTGTGGAAAAACAGGTAAATATGACATACTAGATAGAGTACATATTATTTATGATACGCGTGAAAGCAATCAAGAGATGACTAAAATAATAGCTTAAACAGAAATCCCAATTTTAGAAAAATTGTATTTTGGAACGATTTCATGTTAGAGCATATGCCTGAACGATGATTACTCCGAATCTCAAAATCATATATGCAATACATGTCCACAACTGTTTTCTCAATCGAACACCTTACACAAAAAAATTCACAATGAGTCCATCCTATTTCAGAAAGGTATTCTAAGATTAGAGGTTAACGTTTATTTGGGTCACCCTGTAAATGCCTTAACATACTGAAGTATCTAAAAAATGGTAAGAAAATATCGATAACACATAAAGGCAGCAAAAGTAACATTACAAGAACACAAAATACTTTAATGAATGACACAAAGTAAGAAATCTTGGAAAGAAATTATGGGGTAATACAGATCATTTAATTCAGGTAAAACTCAGTTGAGGGAGATAGCAGAGACCGATGCCCACAGGATGATTTTAGAAACTGAACCAGCAGAATGGAAGACTAAGGGCACCGTTAACTTAACACCAAAGCAGGCAAGGAAACACACAGCATGGTCAGATGTTGTTTCCAACTACGTTGTCAGAAACCTGAAAGTCCTAAGTCAGTTTCAAAAGCTACATCTCCTGCAGACAAGCTTTGTAAACCAGTTTTTACAGTTAAAAAAGAACTCGGGAATACTTCTTGAAGGGAAACCACAAATGAACAGCCATTTGAAGAGTTTACTTATTGGCATAGGTGCTACTATCATCGATGACCTTACCAAACCTTGGGATTCTCAAGAGATAACTTTGATAGGACAAGGATATATACAGAGTGCCACCCCCGAGGGAATTTATCAGGCAATGGCTGACAGGGTAGGAATCCAAGGTCAGATACCTCAGTATTTCCAAAGAGCATCCAGACAAGAAAGAGAGGAACTTCAGAAAGAATTAAGCAAAATAAATAGATATTCGACAATTGATCACAAATTGATTGGAACCTTGCCGATCTTTGAAACTAATGATGGTGGGCATTTCCAATGGGTTTCTCTCGATTGTGGCGATCCTATAATGTGCAAAGAAGTCATCCCAATTAAGATAAATGTGAGAATAATCAAGAACAGCAAACAGGTGGAGGGAGTGGCTTCACTAGTAGGGAGAAACGCCCGGAAGGAGGCAGATGTCCTTGTGGACCTGTTTTTACCATATCTGAGATTGCACGAAGATTTCGAGAAACTCATGCTCCATATACTTGTGAACCAGCACCGAATGCAGCAACACCAAGAGGGCTGGAATAGATTGAGGTATAAACTGATGACTGACAAATGTCTAACAGATAAACATGGGAATCTATGCCGTATCAACATGTTGTACCATCCAAACCTGTCAAGTTTGGTTGGTCATAAAGTCCCTCGTGACGTTTACCAGTCACATCTGGTGAAACTACAAGAACTTGGACTTCAAACTGCACTGTCTAAGGATGATATTCTGACGATTGCAAGGGATATTGAATATAACAATGACACTTCAAAATCAGTAGCACTTCTGGAATACTTGGAGCAACATTACCACATATTGCAGGACCTAAGCCTGATAGATAAACTCTCTGAAATTACATGGATAGTAAAAGATGAGACACAGCATGACGAATTACCAAATTCATTACATGTATCATATCAAATTAACAGGACATTTTGGAAGCCAAGTGAAGTTTGTGACAGAAGGTATCTTGGTTTAGTTGGATCCTCGCAACCACTTATCACAACAACAAATTTACGACGAGTATGTGAGGCATTTAAATGGGACAACATACCTTCAAATAACACAATATACCAACACATGGAAAACATGGCCACAAGCTTCAAGGAATTCGAATCAGAAAAATCGATGTATTTCACCTTAACCAAGGCAGTATATCAACAAATGGGTAGAAGCCCATCTCTGGAGAAGTTGTTCACAGAAGACATCGATTTAATGTGGATCTGGCATGGGAATGGATTCGTAGATTCATCTAGAATATCCCTGACCAAAATACGATTCCCCTTGGAGCCCTATACCTACTGTCTCCCAAACGAAATGGAAAACTTTAAAAATATCATAAGAAAGGCTCCCGTACAAGAAGGACCAGCTGAGACAGTACTGTTGAATACATTGGAAAAAATGAATGAAGCCTCAATCACAGAAAGAAATTATGATAGAGATTTGGGAATAGTCGTGAATGTAGTCAATATGATTGCATCTAAGGTAAAAGATAATACCATTAAGTTGGAACTAGTGAAAGACCGACTGTTGCTCCCAGTGAAAAATGACGAGAACATGGATATTCTTGAGCTTAAAAAGATCAGTGAATGTGCATATATGTATAGCGCAGAGGCATGGCTTTCAGAAAAGTGTAGCACCAATGTAATGTCACATAGCTATGTCCATGAATATATATCAGAAGATGTATGCACTTCTCTGGGAGTCCCTTCCCTGATGAATCGAATACAGCAGAAGCAGTTCAGTCTGATAAGCGAGGCAATACCATTTGGGCAAAAGGAAGAACTGTCGCAAAGGCTAAAAAACATTATCAAGTCATATCCCTGTGACCAATCCATCATGAAAGAGTTGCTGCAAAATGCAGATGATGCAAATGCTACTGAACTCCATTTTGTCCTTGATAAACGCCAACACTCTACAAAGACTGTGTTTGTTGAAAGTTGGGCACACCTCCAAGGACCAGCATTGCTTGTTTATGACAACAAACCGTTCACAGAGAAGGACATGGCAGGAATTCAGAACCTTGGCAAGGGAAGCAAGGGTGATGACCCAAACAAAACAGGACAGTATGGCATTGGTTTTAATGCAGTGTACCATATAACTGATACACCAACATTCCTGACTAATGGATCCGAGATAGGCAAACGCCTGTGTGCATTTGATCCTAATCTTAAATATGTGTGTGACAGCAATAGTCCTGATTATGGAATACAGATAAAGGCTGGAAATGATGTACAGGCAATTTATCCAGATGTGTTCTCGTGTTACAGACATGCGTCGTTCAGCGAGGCGGAATCAACACTCTTTAGACTGCCATTGAGAACTGAAAAAATAGCAATCCAATCTGGTATCAGCAACAAGGTTATCAGCCCAGAGAAAGTTCAAAATTTACTTGAAGATTTCAAAAGTGATATGTTCGATGCCCTCTTGTTTGTGAATAGTGTTGAGAAAATTGTAGTTGGATCGATAGAAGAGCATTCAAAAGAAGGGCGAATACATGGCCAATATGTAGTAACTGCCCAAATGTCTGAAAAAGACAAAGCAAAACTCGATACATTTAACAATGAGGTGAAACATCATACAAGCGCCCTAAAAGCAGGGGAAATATCAATCGATAAAATGCCTCTTGTTGAAGTAGCATATGAAAAGGTTATCACCGATAACAACAGAAAAGAGAAGTGGTATATATCTAGAAGATTTGGCTTTGAACAAGGTACGGAAATATCGTCTTGTATCAAGGAGGCTTTTGAAACAGGAGATCTACGTCTTCTGCCCCATGGGGCTGTGGCAGGGCGAACTGGAAAGGAAAACCACAGACCATACAAGGCATTTTGTTTTCTTCCACTACCTGTGGAAATCAATCCACCTGTCCATGTCAATGGGCATTTTGCCCTTGATGATGCACGCCGAGGTCTCTTTAATGACAAGATGTATAGGCATGCATGGAACCAACTTGTTCTTAAGAAAATAGTTGTCCCTGCTTATATCACATATATAGAAAATATGAAAGACATTCTCAATTTGGGTTCTGCTGGACTCTTTAAAACAATAAAAGGGACATTGAAGGAATACTACCACTTGTTTCCTGCCATTCCATACAACACCGACACACTTAGCTACTGGGAATTCATGAATATTGAGTTGTATAAAACGATAGCCTCTGAAAAAGTCAAGTTACTACCAGTAGTTATACAGTCTACGTCGGGTACATGTTCCATAAGATGGTGGTTTCCTGATGAAGATGTTTACTTTGACAACCATCCAAAACAGTCTGATTCAACAGCTGCATACATGGCTTCAAACACAACCAGTCTTTCTGATAAAGATAGAGGAAAGAAACTAGCTGTGAAGAATCAAAGTATATCTGATGTTCTAAGAACTCTTGGAATGAAGTTATTAGACATTCCGAAATCCATTTGTGACAATTTCAATCGTTCTGGTGTTACACTTGAAAATGTCTCTCCAGCTGCAGTTTCCACTTTTCTGAAGACTTGGAATTCAGTGGAACCATCCTGTAAATTAGATCTTATGGTTGCAGTAGAATTGTCGCCATTCCGTGATGTCAGATGCGTGGAAGAAATACTTCAGTATTGCCTCAGTGACAAGAATGGCATAGTTCAGCTAGAAAACCTACCACTCTGTTTACGCCAAGACAACATGCTCTCTCATTTTACATCTGCATATCCTATGTTTGTTTCTGAGTTTGTTGACCTCGTTCCAGAGGTATCTCAGAGGTTTGTCCACGAAGCATTAGTTTCAGTACTTGATAAATATATTGATCAACATGTGTTACGCGGATTATCGATTAGAAGTATAGCCGAGCTACTTCCCCAGTCTCGATATGCACCCATGTTGTATGGGTATTATAGAACAACAAATGTACAAATATCGATGGACTACAACATGAAGTGTTGGATTCAAAGGCTATGGGGATGTATGAATTCTCTAGAAGAAATCCAAGTAATTTTACATGGAAGCGATGTCACAGCAAAGGTACAGAAAATTGAAGCATGTTTACAGCCACTTTCAGATTGGGCAATAATACCAAGTACCCAAATTGGAAAAGTGACTGAACTGACAGCTGACCGCTTGTGGATGTCCAACCGAACAATAGCTAACCCTGTTTTAGTTCCAGTCAGTAGGAGCTACATAGTCTTAGATGTTGACTGTATTAGACCAAATAGCATAACAAAGGACTCTCAGCTTTTGAATGTCTTGATGAAAGTGCCAATATATAAGTTTGATTCCAGTGTACTTCCACCGTTTGCTCAGTCGCTTGTTACAACTGTATGTAATCCAGAGAAGATCCTCCATATGTTGTTATACATAGCAAGACACACACGGGAAAAAATTTCCCTCTCATCTGAGGATGCAAAAACTGTTCTTGAATATTTCTCGGAAAATCTTGAGCACATAAAGAATGTACCAGATTCCAGTGCTTTGTTACGACAGCTTCCATTGTTCGGTACAATGCAGTATAATTGTGTTACTTTACAATATAACTGCATTTCAGTGACAGACATAGATAAACATGACAACCTCCATGATTTAGATGTATATGTTATTCCAAATGGAATTCCAACTGCTGGAATGGACTGTTGGCTCCATGGTAAAACACAGAGGAGATGTTTCTTGCGAGAGGAGAAGAGATTTGTGGAACTATACAACTGGCTTGGATTCACAAGCCAGACTGTGGCAGAATTGTACTGTAGCTTTATGTTCAATCAATTCAACATGTTGAGCCTCGAAGATAGAAAAGAACACATGAGATACCTAAAGAACCGTATTATACCAGATCTAGACCACAGCATCAATACAGAGGCCAATCACTCTTCACGTTCAGATAAAATGAAAGCAACTGAAGAACGAACTGTTCTTCTTCATGGTTTGAGGACACTCGAATTAATAGAAGACCCATTAGATACTAATATATTTCATTGTGTATCAGATTTCGTCGATCCTCTTAACCTTGTTTGGAGAGAAATGAGACCAAATGAATGTTTGACCAAGCCATGGTATCCATCTTACAGAAAGGAAAATGACAGATGGGGACGTATTGTCGATACCAATGACGACTGGATACCGTTTTTTAGGAGGTTCGGTTTGAGATCATACATTAGCCCAGAAGAGTTTGTAAAGTTCGCAAAAGAAGTTGAGAGTGATGTTAAACTGTTAAATATGGATGAGTCATCACACCTCAATACGCAAGAACCCACAGAAAGCGTCTGGGATGACATATTGAAAAAGTCAAAAATACTAGTACGTCATCTGATCCACAGAGAGTATCTTCTAACTGAAGGAATACTGGATAAAGTGAGGAATATCAAGTTTATCTCATCACATGTAGTTAATGAGCCACTGAAAAGTATATTTCCTCAGGATATCTTCATTAGAAAGGATGGGAAATCCGTTTCCAGAACGTACATATGTTTCGAAAATTCTTTGAGTCCAGACTTTGACAGATTAACGTGGACAGTTTCCTCTCTGTTGCCCAGGTATGCAGACATATCAGCTTTACAATATGCAGACCTGCACACTTCACTTTGGACAGACCAACCCGTACAACCTTTGGAATCAATAAGAGAACAGATACACAGATTGCTATTATCACCGCAGAAACCAACAGGTTCCCAAGTTGGCCAAAATTGGTTAAATGTTTGCAAGGCAGTTAAACTCAACAAGCTTAATGATATCCAAAGATCTGGTCTTGTTGATATTTGTACTGAAACATTTGAGTACTTGCAGAAATATGAACATCATAATATAGAACAAAGTGTCTGCAATCAATTAAAGAATAGCAAGGTTGTCTTTGTTGAAGAGGGACATAGACTTGTTATCCCAAGGCAGCTTATAACAAATCCATTCAAAGGTGAGGAAATACCAGGATTTATTTATAAAATACCAACCAATCTGGAGCGTTGTAAGATTATTTTACATAAATTGGGATCCACGGCAAATAACACTCTGTTCCAGCTAGCAAGTATACTCAAGGACATACATGATGCAAGTATAAAATGCAGTGATATCACAGTATCAAGAGATGTAAATGCAAAGAGTGCCTTCAAAAATGCTGTCAAACAGTTTTTTGAAATTGTCAAAAGAACAGAAGAACCTGATTTCTCGGGTATTGGCAGTTTGTACCTACTCTCAGAGGAAGATCAAGTAGTAAATGCGGCACATCTTGTTTGCAATAACAGACCCGCCTACAAATCAAGAGTGGAGGATAAAGTCATCGAGTCACTTTGTTTCATGAAAAAACTCAAAATGTTTGGCGTGTCAGTCGAAAATGAAGTAGACTTGATAAGGCGACTCCCAGAGTCATTACAGCCACAGATGCTCTCATCTATCGTACAAGAGGTCGCAACTGAAGACAGCCTGGAACCTATAATAGAGGGGCATCCGTTTGTGGAAAAATTGAAGTCTATCCTCAGAGATGACAAGTTCTTTCATGTTATTCTTCGATTGATACATGATGATGAAAGCAAAAAACATGAGAAAGACATCGATCTTGTGATAATCGAAAAATTGAAGCGCATACAAGTGATAGGAACAGGACATATCATGACTGTATTGGAGCATAGGGACAACAACGAAACGATACCCAATACAGAAATAACAAGCCATTATCATGTTGTTAATTCTGATTCGAGCTGTCAATTCTACATAAACACAAGAGAAATTTTGAAAACTCAAGTCTTCAATGCCCTTACAAAAATTATAGCCAAATTGCACGAAGGTCTGGTCAAACATCATCTTATCATACGTGACATGCTCAGTGCTGGAAATCTAACTCAAGTAGCTTCGGATCTTGATAAAGAAGGAATACGAGAGTATAGTAAAGTGGGAAAATGCAGGTTCCTTCCTGAACCTGGAGATTATGTACCTATTAATGACCACCACTTACTGGAGAAACGCCTTTTGATCACTCAAGAATTTGTAGCATTCTCCGAGGACAGTATTGTAGATCATATGAGTTATGATTCAATACCTGGCGATATGGTCTACAGATATGCGAAGATTATCACAGAAGTCAAGCAAGGAAATAAAACCTACAAGATTTATGAGATAGACATAGGTGGTGGGGAGAAGGTAGAAAAGCCTGAATTTGAATTGTATGCTTTTAAATCCATCACTGATTTTGAGGACAATACAAGTACAGAAGCAGATCTACCCACTAATGACATGATTAAGGAAGGGGTGTCCAATATTTTAGCAAGTTCATGGGAGTTGGAAGAGAATGTAAGAATTCGTTATGTAACCCGTTTGATGGAAATGTGGCAAGCGTCTGAAAACCCTCACAGGGAAGAGGCATTTTGCAACAGCATTATTCAACATATACTAGATGAAAATGATAGACTATCAAAGGTTAACAGAACTCCTAAGCAAGAAATTTATGACAATTTCCAAGATGAAGAATGCGATAGAGAGCAACCATCATATACTGACTCACTCGAGAAGGTTAGAGACTACCTATATGCTAGATCACAAATACACAAAGGTCAGCGCAAGAGGTACTTAGAGCATATCAAGAGCAACTCAGTAAACTCTGATCCATCCTTCCCTTCATCAACTAGAAATAAAATGTTCAGTTTTGAACAATCACCATCGTTTGGTGCCAAGAACCCCCAGCCTGGTGAAGCAGTAAGATGGATGAAACAAGCAAAGTTTGACCTTGAGGCTGCTAAATGTGACTCTCTTATCAAGTGCAAAGAATGGATCTGCTACATATGTTTACAGGTGAGAACCCTCTGATTGCTATGTTCAGTTGTGGTCTAGCATTTGAAAGATACTAAAAAAGAGGGAGAGCAACAGGGTTTCATTCAAATGACTGGTGTATTTTAGTTTAATGTAAAAATCAACCTCTTGAAAATATATCGATTTCGCTAACCCTACTATCACACCAAACTAGTTCTCACTACGTTCTCGAAAACGGGCTTCAACTGTGTACGAACGGACTGGACCTACTAAGAACCGTTTGGGATCTATTTACAAACTTCATCGAACGTACTCGAACGGTTACTAGTAGGTCCTCTAGAACTTAGAACATGCTCAAAATATTCTCGTGGTCGTCACGTTCTACAATTAGAACGAGTGACAACGTACTAACGACGAGCTGGACGTACTACGAACGGAACCGTCGTACTTCAATCCTACTAGGGACGTTTTAACAACGAGTTGAACTGTCTGAGGACGTGTTGAGAACGATGTAGAACTAGGTTTAAACTGATTAAGAACGTATTTAACACTGCTTATGAACGAGTTGGCAAAAATATAGCTATCACACAAAACAAGTTGCCACTGAGTTCCTCAAAACTGGTTTGAAACTGTGTGCGAACGGAATGAACGTAGCTGCAACTTTCTAAGGTCTATTTACGAACTTTATGAACGTTCCCAGACGGGAATGTGATTTTAGAATTTTGAATCGATTCAAAATTCGATGGCGACCATACCGTTCTGTAATCAGGTCATGTTGACCTTCTAGACTAAGGGACGCGTTCTACGACGTTGCACACCGACGTGGTGCGACCTGAACGAACTGCGAACGAGATAGACGTATTGAAGACTGTTTAAGCACGAAGAAGCTAATTATTTCAGACATATTTCCCGACCACAGCCAGATGGAGCCCGTTTTACGACATTTTCGTAGAACTGGCAAGAACGGGTAAAAACTAGTTTGGTGTGATAGGGGGGTTAACGGTATCGCCAATGTGACTAGAAACAGCAACTCCAAGGAGTAGAGAACAAAAACTTATTTTATTTTATCAATTCTGACTTCTCATTTCGAACTTTTCAGGAATTCATCGGGCATAATGCAAATCGATTAAGCCAAAACATCAGTCTTCATGTTTCTTCTGATTGAAGACAGTTTGTTATAATTATGATTATTATATGTATACTACATGTATTATTTAAGTCTGCTGAGAAAGCCCTGAAGGCAGCCCTGTATTACATAGATGCATTGGAAGCCTCTCTATCACACGATGTACCCAGCATTGCACGTCACTTGCAAGATGATAAGGTAGTTAGCTACTGCATGAACAGCTGAAAATATAGAAAATGAAAAACATGAATTGTTAATCAACTGTTCTAGTCAATGATTTATTTCAAAATATGTTATATTTAATATGATGATATGAACAAATGTTTTTCTTCAATCGTCATGTTTAACTCTGATTTTAAATCAATTTAATGTCATTTAATTTTGTCTTCAATAAAATCTTTCATTTAATTTTTCGACGTAACTCATTCAATGGTTAGAATAACTGTGAGTCTGATTATATTAATTATTATTCATTGTATAAATTCTAGCTTATATCAGCTGCCACACAGCTACAAGCGTTAACAGGGGAGCACACAACCACACGGTATCCGAGTAAAGTACCTTACCCCAAAACGCCACATGATGTTTATCTGTGGAAGGACACCTCTACAGTGATAGCTCTTACCGAGCAAATTATTGACCAGTCACAAGCTCTCATGGATAGACTGCATTGAGTTTTGTGATTCCTTTCTCAAGTAAACAATTTAGCGCAGAGACCAGAGAGTGTCTTTGGTAAGTACTGGGTGTCCCAAAGATGACATTGATATGGCCAGATACAGCAAGGGTGTTAATTTGTACTATAAATGTGTATATTAATGAAAAACAAATAAACTATTGAACTGTTATTGACAATCTGTGCATTATGCCTGAGAAATAATATGCTCTAACAGATTTGTTTATAGGCAGTTCCGATGTATACTGTTCCCTTTCTCGAATGTTTCGCCTATAGACTAGTGCCTTTATTTAAAACAACTGGTCTCGAAAAGAATGCCCATAAACTTTAAAAGGAAAACTTAATGTTTACATGTCATTCTTTCAAATAAACGCCCATGGCCCTGTTAGCCAGAAGCGTCGGAGATACTGATAGTACAAATGCGTACACACTTTATTAGAAAATGGAGCTCAATCCTACATGAATTAGAAATAGCCTTTTTTAATATTAACAATGTATTTTTTGTGTAACCGTAGTATTTAATACTGCTAAATACAATAATATTGTAAGGATTTTACTCTTTGGCTGTATCGCAATTAGAGCATTGCGTAACTATTGTACCTTTACTTTATAGATGTATGTTATACCATTGTAAGTGCATGTATGTAAATTTATAGTGTAAGATATAAATGTTGAATTAAAAAAAGTGAACACACTTTATGGGGATAATAAGCACAACTATGTATACACTATATACAGGGTGGGCCCAAAAAAACGCCACTTTTTTTTTCAAAATGCTATAACTTTTTTAATTTTTGATACAAAATCATAATTTACATAACAAATGAAACTTGAGTTTGTTATCTTGCCATTGATCATGAATTATACACTTTTACTTGAATAAAATATGTCACCAGCGTCTCACTTAAACATGTGGTGTGCCATGAGAAATAAGCATAATTTGCACAGTGTTCCTAAACTGATACGCCCTGATGACCGCAAGCTAATAGCCCTAATTCAAACCCAAGTGAGTATAGGGTATGGGGAGGTCTCCAGGAGATGGTATGAAGGTACCCAATCTAAAAAATTGCTTAACTAAAGCTGGCAATTAGGACACGTTGAAAAAATCTAGCTAACATTTCATTGATACTGCTATATCAGCAAGGCGACTAAAACTAAAATCTATCATCAAATAGGGTGGCGGACCAATTGAACTCCCCTTCTAGATCAAATATAATCCCTTGTTACATTATATTATTACTAAGAACCCTTGGCACTATATAAGTGCAAAATTTGGGGTACGTAGGTTGGAAAATAAAAAAGTTATAGTGTCTTGAAAAAAAGTGGCGTTTTTTTGGCCCACCCTGTATATTACTATACACGATATACTGGGATAATAAGCATAACACTGATACAGTATATAGTACTACTGTCAAAAATGTATACTCAATATATGAAAACTGATACACTGAGTACTATTTGTGCAAATGTGTGCACAATGATACTTTTTGATACTTGACATTATACTTTTATATTCCATTTGGTGTCGGTATTGGTCTTGTATTATTATTGTATATACCGGTACATATTTTCTAAATAAATAAATATGTATATGAATAATAAGTGCAAACACTGTAAGTGCAAGTGTGTCCAGTTTATGTGAATAATAAGCAAAAAGGACATGCATAGTGCAACTTATAAGAATGATAAGCACAAAACAGATACACTAAGTACCATAAGTGCCATGTAGCATGTGTGATTTTTACATTAGCAACGTCTAAGGTTGTAATAGAATGCTTGACATATAAATAAGTTCTATCTTCATGGTAGTAATAAGTGCAATGATTGGCATATAAATAAGTTCTATGTTCATGGTAGTAATAAGTGCAATGATTGGCATATAAATAAAATCTATTCTTGTTATAGTAACAAGTGCAATGATTTTTATATTGACAAATTCTAAGATTGTTCTAGTAACAAGTGCCATGATTAACGTATAAATAAGTTCTATGTTTGTTGTAGTAATAAGTGCAATGACTGGCAAATATTAGCTAGTTTCATAATTTTTTTATGTAAACAAAGTGTATAATTGATATAGGAATGTAATGATATTCTGAGTAATAATTGCTATTCTCAGATTGTTACAGTAACGTGTGCCATGGGAGTGAACGCATAAACATACACAAACTGTATGGTTGTTTTAGTAGCATATGCCGGGCCATGGTTTATGTTATTAACAAATTCTAAGATTGTACTAGTAACAAGTGCCATGATTAACATATAAATAAGTTCTATGTTTGTTGAAGGAATAAGCGAAATTATTTGCATATAAATAAATTCTATGTTATAGTAAGTAACAAGTGCAATGATTTTTATATTGACAAATTCTAAGATTGTAATAGTAGCAAGTGCCATGATTAACATATAAACAAGTTCAATGTTTATTGTAGTAATAAGTGCAATGACTGGCAAATATTAGCTAGTTTCATGATTTTTTATGTAAACAAAATGTATGATTGTTATAGCAATATAATAATGTTCTGAGTAATAATTGCTATTCTCAGATTGTTACAGCAACGTGTGCCATGGAAGTAAACGCATAAACATAAACAAACTGTATGGTTGTTTTAGTAGCATATGCCGGGCCATGGTTTATATTATTAACAAATTCTAAGATTGTACTAGTAACAAGTGCCATAATTAACATTTAAATAAGTTCAATGTTTGTTGTAGTAATAAGCGAAATTATTTGCATATAAATAAATTCTATGTTTGTTATAGTAACAAGTGCAATGATTTTCATATTGACAAATTCTAAGATTGTAATAGTAACAAGTGCCATGATTAACATATAAACAAGATGCGCCAAAACCTGCACTGTCCTTTAGAGACTCCCTGGCTCTGTCCATGCATTCATGCATACCAACTGAAAGGACAACATTTTACAACATCATGTGAAATGATAAAGATGCTAGGATAAACAAAACATTCTACATTAACGAGATTCTTAAAATGGCCGCCGGAACCATCACATTTTCATTGTCCCTGAATTGATAGGGTCTGATTACCAACCTATTATTAGTTCTGATGAAAAGCTCTTTGATTATAAAGTATAGTTAGTCTCCATTTTCGTCCAGTTTCTGTCTTTCGTTCAATTTCTGCAAAAACCTTAATTGTCTTTTTCGGTTTAAAGGATTGGTATCGATATGGTGAAGTTTTTGAACACACGTTTCTCTTAAACCAGTCATCAAAAAATTCTGAAAATTTTACACGCCGTCAATTTAATGGTCATCTTTTGAATGGTAACAATATTGTTTTAGAAAACACACCAGACACTTTTTTTGTTCTTGGTATCATATGTTCGGAACCTCATTGGAACAAAATGTCATAAACACGTATTTAGGTCTCTCAATATTGTAATTATACAAAGGAAAGTTAGGTTGGTTTAAAAGAGTATCTTGTTAATGAAATAAAAGGGTTATCTTTATTTTTTATCTATTTTGGGATATGTTAACAAAATGTAACAAAAACACTTATATAAAATATATATGAATAATTTTCGCATTAAATTGTTGTCAATCAATCAACATTACAGAAAGGACCGTGTGTATTTACACAATGTTTTCAATAATTAGTTTAAGAGAAAAACCTTGTTGGATTCAGTTTACCAATCCTTTTCATTTTTTTTATAAAAACACCATTGTTAAAACACTATAAGCTTTTTTATTTTTTGTCAGATATTTTAAGTACACGAGATAAACAAAATCTTTGTGAGGTTTTTCGTGACGTCACAGAATCGTATATTCCAGTGTTAATTGTGATAATTAGATTGAAATAAAACTATTTTTATGTAGATGGATTTCACTAGATGGTTACGTATACTCGGTAACCCTTAGCAGGACTGATAGATGGCATTACCCTCTAGCTCTCTAGCCCTATCGACAAATTGTATAGTTCGCATTCTGGCCTCGTATTACTAATAGAGTAAGATGTCAGGCTCAGTTGAAATTCAACAAAAGGTCAAAAAATGTATTATGAGTCCAATCAACCAGGACTTTCTATCTGGATACATAGAGCTAGGTTGTTTAATGGGAGGGATGGAATAAGGATATTATTCCGAGGGAAATATGATATTGGCCAAGGAAAATATCATATTAACCGCGAGTGTCAATATAATATTTTCCTCGGCCAAAATCTTATTTTTTCGAGGAAAAATTCATATTCCATCACGAACATCAATAACCTAGTATTTATTCCACAATGTCTTTTCTGAAACTTATTCATTTTCCAATTTGACTGTCACCACCCAATGAACGCGACATAAAATAATACAATTTGAGTTATCATATAACATTTGCAACATTGATGAGATAGTCTTAAAATAGAACGAAACAAATTAAGATAAATCCCTAGGAAAAGTTCGGGATCTGATACGGGATTTTGGCTGATACCGGATCTGATAGAGTATTGTTTATTTGCCAGGGGAAACATGTTATTATGGAATAAATGACATTATTATATGATAGACACCTGAGAGCCCAATTCTGAAAATAATGTGTAAAGTGGGGGACAAAAATAAACCTCAACCATCAAAAGTTGTCACACTGAGCTAAATTATAAGTTTTGTGTCTCAAACTCTCCCAAGCGGTAGAAAAATAATTCCCATTCACGTTAAGTAGCACAATAAATGAATCCAAAGCTTCATACCTGCAAATTAGGGATCAATCCCTACCAAATCGAACGAATGTTTTCATGAATCGCCATGTTTGTGATCCAAGGAGCATTGACTCCCAGAATGCAACATCAGTTTCAAAATAGATTTCAAAATGGCGGAATGGCATTTTGAAAGCTGGCACGTGTCATGTTGCATTCTGGGATGTTGCGTAATCGGGCTCCAAAATCACCTCAACATTTGAAGAGTCGGCATTAACATGTGAATATCCACTTCAAATTTTTAAGTTCTTATTTGTCATTATGGACAAAATTCCACTATATCTGGACTTACTAGGACGGAGAATATAGAGAACTGAATACACTGAGGTAAGAATTTATTACATGTGCGACAGCATGTAATTTTCATAGCTTTTGTAATTCTTTATGTTCCCCACTGTAAAATGTTGGATTCCTTTCCAAAATGATACGACGACGATTCCCCTACATTCATTTCATCGTCTTAAAATTATTTAGATATCTGATCAACTTAATTATTAACTTAAATTATTGAGGAATCAAGAGGCAGATGTGTCCAAATTTCAAAACTAAATTAACAAAGGGGCGGCACCTCTCAAGAGTGGTAACGGATTTAACTCAGTGCATTGTGTACTGAATCATTCAATTGAAGGTGTTGTTTCCAAATCTTTGCATGACTGCACAGCGAAATGCAGTCCAGGAAACAACGGCTGAATGGCAGTCACAATACAATGGGTCTTGAGCTTAAGTTATTTTCACACATTGCAAAATATTTTCTGCGAAATCACATAAAAGATACAAAATCACTAAAGAACTTATTTTCGATGAAACTTTTTGTAAGGGTCAAGTTGGCAAAGTATCAATTCAATCTGGAGAGCCTGGAGAGTTACGTTGTCACCTTGACAACTGTTTAATAGAAATTTTGGTTGATTTTAAAAAAGTATCTTGTTAATGAAATAAAAGGTTTATCTTGATTTTTATCTATTTTGGGGGGATTTTGTTTTAATTTTCTGAATACTTTTTTAAAATCAACCAAAAATTGCTTTGTATAACTATGATATTGAGAGGTCCAAAGACATGTTGTATATGCTATTTTGTTCCAACAAGTTCGGAAAGACATTTTATTTCATTCTCAAGAATTGGTAGAAAGGAGCAAAAACAATTGCAGTAAAAAAAACAAAAAATGTTAACAGAAACAGTTATATTAAATATTTCTAAATAATTTTCGCATTAAATTGTTGTCAATAAGTCAACATTACATAAAATACCGTGTTTTTTTACAGAATGTTTTCAATGATCGGTGAGAAAAACATTGTTGAATTCAGTTCTCCATATCGATACCACTCCTTTATCGCATATTCACTGCGGAATATGCCATAGAAATGTGCCCTAATTGTGACGTCACTACAAGATAGAATCAACCCAGTGATCGCACATCATCAATTCACTGTTATCACAAATACCGCACAACCATGAATATATGCCATATTTCGCGTAACATAATCCATTTGCAATATTGGAACTTGATCAGGCAACACCTCAGTAATCCCACTCCCAAAGTAAACCACTCAGTACCTAGCATGTTCTGTGAGAAAAGTAACCGTTTCCGATTTCTGTTAAGAATAAATTCAATGCAACTCAAGATTAAAGAACATACGCTAAACGGGATTTTTAGCGTTTTTACTCGATTTTTCAATTCCATTTTTCAATATGTTTTTTTTGTTGAACTTCGTATTGCTTGAAATATACATTCAGTGTTTGATGAGAAACTAACGTTGTCACAAATCAAACTGCAAAAAATAATAACTTCGAACAGCAAAATTAAACAAGTTCAATATACGACGTAATGTGTAACATCAAGATAAGTAGAGGTCGAACACCGAAAAACACCGAAAAATGTAGATGTCGAATATTGAAATATCCAAAATTGCAAGATAATGTTTGCTTTGACTCCCAGCATCCAAAAACAAAACCCATTCAACATTCTACTGGTCAACTGAACTTTGCGCATGCGCTATGATGTATAACGGACATGCATTTAGCCAATGGAATGGGACTACCTGAAGTCTCGAGCGTGCGTTTAAAAGGATTGGAAAGCACAATGCCGTATACATGGTATATCATTCGTCTAGAAATATCGAAGAATCAGATAAACATATTATTTTTCTTGTTTGACATATCATTTTTCTTATCCGAAGTTTTCATTATTTACCTTGACATTTTATTTCCCTTGTTTGATATTTTTGAATTTGCTTTGATATTGTATATTTCTTATTTTATGATTGCGTACAATTTGCCCCCGGTGGTAATTTTTTCTTGTAGGATGATATAAACATTATTTCGCGAATATTTATCAAATCAAAATGTCTGCAATTTATAAAATGAATTATTAACACTTAACTATGTCCCACTTCTGACACCATATTTCTTTTTGAAAATATGGAGTTTTTGGCCCATAATAAATTCAGAGTCAGAGACTTACTTGTTTCATGTAAGTGAAATCTCACAGCATGATAAGTCACAAGTCATGTAATATTGATAGCCTGTATTGTGAACCCAGATCCAACAGATCGGGAACTACCCGTTATTCTTTTATTAACTCTGAAACTTCCAATGCCAGTAATAAAGTAGAGCTTACATTCTCACGCACCACACTCATCACCCTAAGACCGAAATGTGTAAACCGGAAAAGGATAGTTGGAGACTTGGGCGATTAATTAATCACCAATAACACCAAACAAGGTCTTGGGGTTGTGAAGAGTGGCCAAGCACGCAAACATGTCATTTGTCAACTGTACGAGCTGTCTGAAAATCAATTGATGATTGCATATGCTTTCAATTGAATCTTGTTGCGCTGGTTTCGATTTTATTTACGGGGTCACCATTTGTCTCTGGAAATAAAGAATAATACTGGAACACGATAAAATCAAGATTTTGAAAAAGGCTGTAGGTTAACAAAATTATCAAGATGGCCATGCATGTTCGAGGAAGCAAGACATAAAATGATTCTTTGAAAATGAGTACAGAAAATGAAGAATGGTAAAACGAATAGCGAAATGCAAAACAATTCATATCAGCATCGATAAATTAAATTTACGTGCTGACTTGACATTCGATTTTGAATTAAATAAATATTTAAGAGGCATCGTATCCATTATGAGCGCATCTAGTCAAAGGAATCCCACCTACTTTTCATGTAATTGTTCTTGTGTCGTTCTACCACGATATAGTAAAGAAACACGAAATATTCCCTAGCTTACGTTCCATTGATTAGCGACATCGACAGTTATTAATACTGTTCAAGAAATAAAAAGACAATTGATGGTCTTGAGCATAATTTTTCGAAAACCAATTTTGATATACGCCAGGAATAAAGTGTAATGACCCATTGAGTTCTATAGATACATGCCTATTATAAATCGGCTCATTGCAGCGTCTTAGCAGGGAGCAATATCAGGGGATATGTCCAAAGCAAATCACATTTTCAGGGGTCAATATTCGTGCAACCGTTAGGATTCAAAATCAAAGAACATACATCAGAGGATAATCATGATCTAGTAAACAATGTAGAGCCTAAAATTAGATGGAAACATATTCAACCTGAGGTTCAGAATAAATTCTTATTTCTCGTACAAAACCCCAAGTAAATTATGAATTGATACAGGAAAGAAAAAGTGTCATGCCATCCGTCGTAGGAGTACAGAAGCATCGGAGTTAAGTCATAAAGTTGTCTTCCAGCGGCGTTAACGATCAATTAGATTCTCCGGGGATTACAAGGGAATCAATGTTTTGATGTTTCATAAAATACAATGTGTAAATATCCATCAATTTACTGCCATTTAGAGTTTTATTGACCACAGGGAACACTAGAGTGCTTAGTTAAAGATGACTTTTGATATAAACTATTGAAACATTTCAGTTAAGTAATGAAGTGTGTAGGCCCTGTAAATATTGGACAAATTGTAGATGTATTACCATGCGCACAGAGTCTAGTCACAAACTACCTGATTAGTGGGGAAAGGGCACAGATTTATGCACGTGGGACATTGATTTATGCATGTGGAATACCAAAGTAGGCACTTGATATACTGATGAAGACATGGGGATAGGCCTCCGGGACATACATTGTAACATATACTGTCTCTTAAACATTTGATGTACACTTTTTGAACATTGATGTATAGGCCTGTGGAACGTATCGTAGGCCTTTTAGACGCCAGTGCGTGCGAGAAGGCCATTGATGTAAGCCTTTGGGAGATGTGGCCTTTGAAACATTAATGTAGTCTAAGTATGGATCATTGATGTAGGCCTTCGGGGCTGGCTCTTCGAGACTTTAAACGTCTGCAGGTAGGCCTATATAGTACTATACAAAAGGTACGTTTATGAATCTTTTTTCAGTGAATTATTTTTTTCCAGACTTGTTCGATGAATTGACTGTGCTCTGACCCTGAATATCAACAAGATCACATGTTTTGACCTGTGTTAAGGTGAAGATTTATCCCCACTGGGCTTGAATCAGTGAATTCACGTTGAATGTCCTGGGTACACTTGATGAATTACATAAACATTCCGAGGATTCGAACATACATCAAGGTTTGTGAATTGACTTGGAGGTTCAACTATTTATCAAAAGGAGACCACTTTAGATGTCAGAACAAACCTGAAGAGAGAAACTTTAAAGGGTTGAAATCGTTTGAATTAATGAAGTGGTTCTACTTAGACTAAAAAGGGGAAATTGTGATTTTATGTACAATGAAAAAGGAAGTCCAATCCTTCACTTGAGCTTTTCAGAGAACGCAACGGTGAAGGATAAAAGAGATCTGAAGTAAATTCAAACACATGAGAAATACGTTTTACGATTTGAAACTTTCAAAATGATGAATATCCATGAATCAGCTGTTTTTGGCTTTTGGCTCATGAACATATTTTAATAGAAAAGTGAGACTATTTTCTGAGAGATATTGCTTAAAATCTCTTATTTCTGCATCCTAAGTACCTTTAATTTGGTAAATAGATTCTACCTACACGTACATTGCTTGTACATGTATAACATGCAAGCAACAAGGCATTAACATGATAAAATGTCACCACCTGCAAATGGTTTTGTGTAACAGTTGTTACTGATGAAGGTCAAATCTGAAATCTAAAGTAAGATTTGAGCTTCTTGGGAACTTATAGATGATTTTGAAAAAATGGTCAATTTGAAAAAAAAGTTGAAAGTTGCAATGGTAACAGATATTGGCAGAACTGCATTGGAACTCAACATGTTTATATACGTATATGCTGACAGAAAATGTTTGAAGTCAGTCTGAACAATAAATTTGTTATAGATGCCAAACGCCGAGCATCAACAGCCTAACATCGTTAACAAAAAAGTTGGAGACTATAACAATATGTCACCACATGACTATACAATATCTCACCACTGCTGAAGACTGGTCGGAGACCCACATTTACGTACAGTTATGGATTTGTCTGTCCGGTGAATAATAATCACAAATTCACAGGATCTATTTTAGGAAAATCTTCAATATTCTTGAGGAGGTATATTTAGTAAAGCCACTGGGAACCAGCTCGTTGCTTCCAATTAAGTTTGTAAAAACGTAACCAATGATCTCCCGATGATCACTTGGCGAGCTTATAGGTCGATGGATCAATGGGGAGTCTATCAGTTTACATGAATCCCGGTT
>CAIIXF020000140.1:0-25000 GCA_903813345.2 Owenia fusiformis | reverse complement strand
AGTTATTGGAAGTTTTCAGAAATTGTTACAGATGACCACCAACCCCCGATTGCCAACCGCTGATCACCGCCACAAAAAAACAGAGACCATAACAATGTCAATAACAATAAGAAAATGGAGACCATAAGAATATGTCACCACTTTTTGGTGGTGACATAATAAAAACCAAAAATGTGTTACATTACATGGAATCAATAGTCAATTAGCTATTTAAACAATAAGTCTTTAAAAGATATGTTAAAGCATTGCATACTTGATTGAATGGTAAATACCATATGTTCTATGAATTATGTTTGCTCTTTGTACATGCTGTATTTGCTGTTCCATCAAAAATCATTTAGCTGTTTAAATATGCAATACCAATAAAACAAATGTCTGAAAATTCCTTTATCATGTTAAAACTTAAACATGATAAAGTTATTGGTTTTACGTACTACAGATATCTGAAACAAAGTGATCATACCCATTGTAGGAAAATTCTGTCTTAGATTATATAGCTGTTTTAGTTATCAATATTTTCTTTTTCAATAAGCAATTATAATACAGAAGAGCTTGCCAATTGCCAGTAAAGGCATCCCATGCTAAGTTATAAATTACATTGTAACTTAGTGATGAGGCAGCATATTTTGCAATATTTTGCTTATGGAAAGTCTGACATTATGGTTCTGGTTCAGTCTTTGCTCACTGCGAGAGGGGTAAAAATGATTGGCATCTCAAAGGGAATGCCAAGTTTCATGTTCAAATTAACATGTTGACTACTTAAAACCATCATCTTTTATCACTTCAGCTCACTCATATGATATGTTTGATCATACATGTACATATAATTCAAGTTCAAAGTACCCTTATCTGGACAGCTGCGGATGCAGGCATTTTGAAAAGGCTCAAACTATGTCAAAAGAAACACTCATAACTTGTATTTCCAGATTTCATTAATTTCTATTGGCTGGGGAAAATGTTCAAATAAATCGTATTTCACTAGACTAGAGAGACTTCAAAAGATGATAGCACATATAATCCTAAATCAAACCATCAAGTTAAGTTAATTCTCATTGATGATATGACAAAAAAATCTTACCCTTTTTTCGCAAGCCAGCTCCGTGTGCCATGAAATGAAATATGTGCAGTCGTCTGTCTCATCCACGAACTGAGGACGTCCTGTTCCAGAACCTTCTGAACCACACACAAAGTTAATTATCGTAGTCCTTGATTGGTTATTGTGATGGCATATTTCGCCGTTTTTGTATGAGAGTGTTAGAACGCCTTCATTGTAGCGAAGATCTGAGTTTGCTTCCCCTGCTTTCCAATGTTTACCACCCGCTTTTGTTTCCTCCTGACAAGCTCCTTTAAGTAGGATAAGAAAAATTGATGCCATATTTGCAGAAATATACACATTGACTAGATATTTAGGAGGGGGAGGGGTTAAAGCATGCTATCATTTAATAGAAGAAACTTGGTTGTTATTCAGACCACAAATTTTGATGTATTTCCTGGGTAAGCATTAACAAACAAAATGTCACCACCTGCCATTTGTTACAGACGCTGAACTTGTTGCTTACCAGTGTTTTCTCCACATGCAGAATTGTCAATGGGCCCACACACATTAAACTTGATCTTATGTTCATCCTTATGGGACACCTCATATCCATCAGTTGTATGCAGTCTATTGAGGTCAAATGTATATCCTGAAATAGAAACAGGTGAAATGATATATCAATGGAAAGTCCCATGGCTTCAAAATATATTTCAATGTTATTATATAAATAAAATGAGCAACTCAAATTTGAATCCTTAAAATCATATTTTAAAGAATACAAGAAAATGAGTCAAAAAATATATGAGCACAATCTGACATACAGTTCTTAAGATATCATAAGGCAAAGTACGGACCATGGTTGATTACCCTATTCTGCCTGTGTAAGGCTATGGTGCAATAAAATAACTGACCTGTTTCAGGATTTTTAGCAGTACAATCTCCTTTAGGCTTAGTGGAAGTATCTGTTGACTTCAAAGGACACGCCACCTTACTGAACCATGTGAAATGATATTGACAATTCTCTTTGTAGGAGTATTGGGGTTGGGAACTCTGCAATTAAAAAATACATGGCAAAATAAATGGTATATCTAGATGGCATGTTAGAGTTGGCCTATCAAGTTACACAGCAAAAAATTGCAATTTTATGATATTTTTAGCTAATGTGTATTGTACAGTGTAATAATTGCCTTGTGTATTGACAAGATAAGCATGTTTCTTTTCCCATAAGCATATATACATTCCACTCACTATCTGTTCAATGTCGCAGTGTAGATGTATGACGGTCTCAGTTTTCTTGGTAGAGTCTCCTGTTGTACAGTCTTCACCGTTGGTATATGTCAGCAACAGGTTACCACCATTGTCTAATTTCAGAGGATGGCTGTTCAACTCTCCAATGTTGTGATACCTACCATGGAAAATTGGTTGTATATAGAATGTTGCAGAATGCATTTTGGCTGCATGCATGACTTTAAATATTTTCACTTATAGTCCCCATGTAAAGTTTGAAAATACATTTTTATCATTTATTTAAAATTTGTCAAGACTTTAAAAAGTTATTTTAGAGATTTTTAAGGTTGTCAGCTTTTCATTTCTCAAATATTCAAATTTCCTGCCATTTTTCAAAAAAAGTTGAAATTTTTCAAAAACGATCATCTTTTTAGGGTATAGCAAAACCCAAACTGACACTTTTTAAGCTTACATGATATTAAAAGCAGAATAAGATCTTAGGGGATTACAAAACTGTTAGCAATTTATGCCTTACAATCTGAAATATAATATCTCACAAAAGATCCATGATACAGTGTATGTTATAAATTGGTGAAGTATTTTTAAAGTGCTCAAGTGTATTTAAGTATTCAAAGTGCAAAAATGGGGAAAAAATGTTAAAAGTCTCCCAAATAAATGTATAGGAATAAGATACATAATGACTTACTTTTTCTTTGGATCTTTTTCATCTAGGTTTACCATACAAGCTGCTGCATTGTGTGGGCAGGTAATACCTGGAGCCAAATAAGAAATTCAAAAATTTATTTTACATTTAAGGTGTATTATTATTATCAAATATGTAAAACCTGTGATCATTTAAATTTCACCAACATCTCATCTTATATAACAATTAAATCTGACGCTGGGTGAAATTATATATAATTATAATATATAATATAGATGTGGTTGACTCCATAGGCTCACCATGTGATTCAAAAGTCATTGAGCAATCCTTTACATTCTGCAAAAAATCCATTTTATTGATTACCTTTTTTATGAATGACACTAGTACACACATTCAGTACAAACTTCATTCTAGGTGTTGTCTGGATTTCATCAACCTCATAGTTGTCATTTGTAAGAATCAACAGGCTGAGGTCATACTCATTCCCTTTATCATCCCTAGTGCTGCATTCGCCCAGTTTGAAAGGAGGGCAAACCTGTAGGTTAAATACAAATGCAATGATACAGGGTTCAATAGTACATGAGTTTATAATGAGAGTTAAATTTTGAGAGATCTGGTTGGCCCATGTGATATTAGTTTATCCTGATGTGTATTTTCATGCCTTGTGGTACATAACCAGTATAACACTCTGACACCACTGTACCACACAATATTATATAAAACACATCTAAACACTCTTCAAAATTCAATAAAACATTGAAAAGAAAGGCTACTTAATGATTTAACATGAAATACAGAATGCAAAGGCTACAAACTCAATTTGAAAATATCTACAAACTCATTATCATTATTTTTCAAGAAAACATACCATGAACTGTCAAAAGTGACATTGTGGTCCAGCCCATTATATAAGTAATACATAATTCTTAAACATGTTTGCAATTGCAAATATCAAATAACATGACAAAATGTCACCACCTAAAACAATTTGGTCAATTTAAAGCAAGTTGGAAAATACCTTTTGACCTTGAGAAGGTCATTGAAGGTCAAAGGTCAAATCTAAAGTCAGATTTGAACTTCTGAGAACTTATAAAGTCAAATTTGAACTTTTGAAAAGATGTAGGTGATTTTGAAAAAAAAATTTGGTTAATTTGAAGCAAGTTGAAAACAGACCTTTTTGACCTTTTTTGACCTTGAGAAGGTCATTAAAGGTCAAATGTCAAATCTAAAGTCAGATTTGAATTTCTGAGAACATGTAGATGATTTTGAAAAAAAAAATTAGTCAATTTGAAGCAAGTTGAAAAAGACCTTTTTGACCTTTTTTGACCTTGAGAAGGTCATTGAAGGTCGAATGTCAAATCTTAAGTCATATTTGAATTTCTGAGAACATGTAGATGATTCTGAAAAAAACAATTTAGTCAATTTGAAGCAAGATGAAAAAATACCTTTTTGACCCTTTTTGACATTGAGAAGGTCATTGAAGGTCAAATGTCAAATCTAAAGTCAGATTTGAATTTCTGAAAACATGTAGATGATTTTGAAAAAAGAATTTAGTCAATTTGAAGCAAGTTGAAAAAAGACCTTTTTGACCTTTTTTGACTTTGAGAAGGTCATTGAAGGTCAAATGTCAAATCTAAAGTCAGATTTGAATTTCTGAGAACATGTAGATGATTTTGAAAAAAAAATTTAGTCAATTTGAAGCAAGTTGAAAAAAGACCTTTTTGACCTTTTTTGACTTTGAGAAGGTCATTGAAGGTCAAATGTCAAATCTAAAGTCAGATTTGAATTTCTGAGAACACATAGATGATTTTGAAAAAATCTTTTAGTCAATTTGAAGCAAGTTGAAAACAGACCTTTTTGACCTTTTTTGACCTTGAGAAGGTCAAATGTCAAATCTTAAGTCAGATTTGAATTTCTGAGAACACGTAGATGATTTTGAAAAAAAAATTTAGTCAATTTGAAGCAAGTTCAAAAACAGACCTTTTTGACCTTTTTTTACCTTGAGAAGGTCATTGAAGGTCAAATGTCAAATCTAAAGTCAGATTTGAAGGTCAAATGTCAAATCTAAAGTCAAATCTAAAGTCAGATTTGAATTTCTGAGAACATGTAGATGATTTTGAAAAAAGATTTAGTCAATGTGAAGCAAGTTGAAAAAAGACCTTTTTGACCTTGAGAAGGTCATTGAAGGTCAAATGTCAAATCTAAAGTCAGATTTGAACTTCTGAGAACATGTAGATGATTTAGAAAAAAATTTAAGTCAGTCTAAACAGTATTTGTTAAGTTATAGGAAGTTGTAAGAAATTGTTACAGACGCCGGACGCCGGACGCCAACCTCCAACCACCAACCGCCAACCACCAACCGCCGTCGCAAAAAAACAGAGACCATAACAATATGTCACCACTTTTGGATTTGAAGGTCAAATGTCAAATCTAAAGTCAAATCTAAAGTCAGATTTGAATTTCTGAGAACATGTAGATGATTTTGAAAAAAGATTTAGTCAATGTGAAGCAAGTTGAAAAAAGACCTTTTTGACCTTGAGAAGGTCATTGAAGGTCAAATGTCAAATCTAAAGTCAGATTTGAACTTCTGAGAACATGTAGATGATTTAGAAAAAAATTTAAGTCAGTCTAAACAGTATTTGTTAAGTTATAGGAAGTTGTAAGAAATTGTTACAGACGCCGGACGCCGGACGCCAACCTCCAACCACCAACCGCCAACCACCAACCGCCGTCGCAAAAAAACGGAGACCATAACAATATGTCACCACTTTTGGTGGTGACATAAAAATCAGACAGACAGAAAAATGAGACCCCATCACCCATCTGACAAGCTGAAGACAATATCATACATTTCTTAGGTACAATAAAAAAGTAAAAATAGCAACAAACCAATGCAGTGGGCCACTCAAACATGTAGGTACAGTCGTCCCTTTCTTCCAAAAATGTTGGACCATTTGCTGCACCAAACTTGGAATTGTCGCAAGTAAATGTAAGAATTGTCGTCCTGTTAAACTTGTTGGAATGGCATCCTTTTCCATTGTCATACTTCAATGTTATCTCTCCATCATCATAAATCAGGGCTTGGTTGGACTTTCCTGAAATAAAATATCGAGTCCTTTGATGATATCAACAATTTTCTGATCATTCATATCTTGTATCAAAGTTGTAAAGGTTAATATTAAATGAATATGAACCTTTGGAGTGTGACATATCCCAAAATGCCAAATACATGTATACTGTTACCATGTAAGGTATGTAACACTCTATATTATAAGTTTAAGTTGTACGCTTGATTTATAAGGTTAAACTTGGAGATTTTTCTAAACTTTTTAACCCAAATTTGATTTGATTCATCAACTTTGGAATTGATTTGACTCGACCCGAAGCCAAGAACCCGCGGGTACTCGACTCATCAGGTTGTTGTCTCACCCCTACCACTTGGATATTAAATACAGGGTGTTCCATATGTTTCAGGAATGATGCTGTATTTTAGTGGTTTTCTTTTCAATCTAGCTGAATTTTTGACAAAATGTGTCCATGTTAGTTGTGAATGAAAATAAACACATAAAAATGAACTTGTTCATTGGGATTACACATTATACATGCATCACCCTTTATATGAAATTTTGTAGTGATTCAAGAGAACCAAATTACATCTTTTTAAAACACACATACATCAAATACAATGTAGAGTTAATGATAATGTAATAATTGTAATGTTGTATAATAATTGCAATTACATACCTGCATCTACCATAAAGCTATCGTCAGATTGTTTTGTCTGACAACTTCCCACTCCAGCGCAACTCCCAGTGCCATCATTAATTGGACCACATACATTCAACAAGAACTTATAATCGTCAGTTTTAGACTCATAATTTCCAGCCATTTTCTTTAAATGGCCAAGGTTGAACTCATAGTTGTATAGAGGATCTGTGACCTTGCAATCCTGGCCAATCACTCTCTGGAACAGAATAACATAAATGTGATCGGTATATTTCAGTTTATATATCATACCATCAATTAATCATTGTCTAATGAGCAAAATATATAATATTGTTTATAAATACATGTAACATATTTACAAAAGAGCACATATCTGTCTGTTTTTATAAATGGAATAAGGCATTGATGTTCCACAATGAAGTAGCAGGCCCGTAGCCAGGATTTGCCAAGGGGGTGGTTCATTTTTTGAAAAATTCCAGGGGGGTCACTTTTTACAACATTGGCCTAAAAATGGCCAGTATCACTTGAAAAGTGTTCAAAACAGTGAACAACGACATGATTTTGAAAGAATTTTCACTCGAACCCCCCTGGCTATGGGCCTGAGTAGAGATCAATAACTGATATTGACATCAATAATTTTCCCAATAGGCACAGACTCAGTTCTTACATAGTATTTAAGACTCCATAAAGTATAGGTGGGTATATATTTACCTTCAAGGGGCAGGCAGTTGGGGTGCGCCAGTTGAACACATACTCACAACCAGGTGTCTCTTCTTCAAATGAAGGGTCTTGCTGGAAAATATATTACAAGTAGGAATTACAACAAATGATATGAAGAAAATTCAAAACCACAAATCATGAATAATTTTCTGAACTCTTATCACTCGTAAGAACAAGAGATTCGTGTTGGCCATGTCATGATTTTTCCAGGTTATGTGTTACATGTTGATTTATGACTCAATTGCAATGTCAACCAATGCAATTCTAAATTCCAATAATTGCCAATGCAATTTTAAATTCTAATGATTGCACCATTGCAATTATAAATTCCCATGATAACCAATGCAGTTCAAAATTCTAATGATTGCCATTGCAATTCTAAATTCACATGATTACCAATGCAATTCTAAATTCCCATGATAGCCATTGCAATTCTAAATTCCAATGATAGCCATTGCAATTCAAAATTCCAATAATAGCCATTGCAATTCTAAATTCCCACGATAGCCATTGCAATTCTAAACTCCCATGATAGCCATTGCAATTCAAAATTCCCCTGATAGCCATTGCAATTCAAAATTCCATGACTACCATTCTAAATCTTGAGTTAATGTCTTACTTCATTTTCAGAGCAATAGAAGTTAATCCTTGTGCTGCGATGACCTTTGTGAGCTGGATCTTTAGAATGACACACTGATCCTCCCATATACCGTATACTCAGTGAACCATCACTTGCAGCTGCTGGCTTGCCTTGGATGTAACCCATATTGTATGACTGGCCTCCATTTGAGGTCTGGCACCCTCCTATAGGTCCTCCTAGATAAACAAGACAGACAAATATTAATGTTTTGAGGTTAAGTGCAATGTTTATCAGTAACTGTGTTGAGGGACCCCAGGCAGACTAGTGACCCACTATAGTGTTTTTATCAGATCACTTAAGCCCTTGTCATTTTCTTTTTTCAAAGTGGCTTATAATGTTTTTTAACAAAGCTGCTCATATGTATGTATCATTATTATTTGATTTTTGGAAATAAAGTTATGATAAAAAAAAACAAAAAAAAACAAGACAGACAGGACAGATACAAATCGCACTTTAAAAAGCAAAATGGCTGCCATGTAATTTACCGAGCATGCACCAAACTTAATCAGATTTTGATAACCTCTCTTTGAGACGATTGCTTCATTTTTGATGAGATGACATGTCCAAATGCATTCGTTTGTTTAACAAAATTGATTCCTTTAGGTGAAAATGAATATTTCATGATTTTAAGGAAAATGTTTTTAAGAAAAATGTTTTGGAAAAAGTAATATCTTTTGGGATCCAGTCAAAATTATAATCAATGATTTTTTCAATAAACAAAATAATTCTTAAAAATTACTTCATTATGTGCTGCACTTGAAGCTGTTTTTTATGGAGGTCATTGTACTTTATTACTAAATAATTTCTATTTCATTTAATCTAATAACTAATAAAAATTATAATAATGTAAACGGACAAACTGCCGAAAACATGTACGATAGTAACGGCTTGTCTCATATTTATCAAATCCTGGATACACAGCGGTTACCTTATTCAACCCCAAAAACAAAGAATATCACATTTACCTGGGCATGTTGCATTATCTATTGGATTGATTGGGCGGCATACATTGATATAATATTTCAAATCTTTATGATCTTGACGTGTGTCGACAACCAGCCAGTTTGTATCGATTCTCCCGAGAGGGGTCAAATCATACTGCTGTCCCTTCTCATCAGACACAAAACAGTCAATAGGCTCTGGGTGACAGGCGAGGGCAGTCTCGAAATTAAACACAAGCAGATTACTTTCCTCTCTTATGAATGTTGGCTCCCCAAGTGGAATGTCACGACGACACAAAAATGTTATTCTGACTTGTTTCTTTTTTCCTGAAATAACAATAGAATCTAGTTAAATAATCCATAAACTGAAAAGAATTCAAAGTTTTATTATAAATTAATTTATCTGTCAACTCAACTGTCAACTTTGAATATTTTCATCTGTGTTCAAGTACATCCAATTTAAACAACCATTTTTGAAATCTAAGTGAAATAGTTTTTTGCACAAAAGGAATGAAGAATTCCACATTTTAGAGTTGACTGCATGTACTTACTTTATTTGCACAAACCCCATTTTTAGAGAGATGGCTTTGCATATCTTGATATTCCAAGTCCATGTTAAAGGTCTTTGACACAAATGTAAGAAATCGTGGCAACACTTACATGACTTCAATCTATGTATAACATCCTTAATGATCTCGCTAATGCTTACTTCCAGTTGACACGCATGCGCATTAGCAAGACCATTTTACTTCCTGTAAAAGCCATCTTAAAATGACCAACTCGATAACATTTTTCGTCAATAGATTTATTCTTCTGGATTGCGTGATATGGTTAGAAAAACGATACTTAAGGATGTTATACATCGATTGAAGTACTGTAAGCAATTTCTTACATTTGTGTCAAAGACCTTTAACATGGACTGGGAATATCAAAATATGCATATGCAAAGCCGTCTTTCTAGTAATGGGTTTGTGCAAATGAATAAGCACATACCACTTATTGCATCTACATTTCCTTCATAGGTTAATGTTAGCTGCCCATCATCTGAGAATTCTAGTTTGTCGGAAACTTGTGTAACTGGATGGTAGCCATCTTGTTTCTTTTCACAAACCGATGTTGCCTTTTCTCCAATTTTTCCACAGCCATCAATGTTGATTGGTCCACATACATTAAGCTGCAATAGACACTTCATTGAAAAACACAACCAATAATTTGGAATAGTTTCTAATGGTTTTTATACATGACTTTAATCTGCTAGCTATGATCAACTTTAAATCATTTTGATCTTTTGTGGGTTTTGCCAATCATTGTGTATGGACTGAGACAATAACTTTTAGGCTATAAAAAGTTCAGTGATTTATGTATATCCATCATGCTATTAATGTTACAAAACTAATTTCCTTTTTTAGCTTAGAGATAAGATAATAAGTCTTGGACAAAAAGATTGATGCCTAAAGAACATCTTGAATAAACCTAAAATACCCTCTTACCATCTTCACTGAGGAGAAAGTTCATAATTTGTGACAGCTATTAAAAATTATTTTGTACAAACCTTAAAGACCCTTTTTCCACCTTCACTTGGTACAGAATACACATCTGAGCCTTTCTTCATCAGTGGTTGCAGATTGATCGTGTACTCTGAATTCTTATCTTTCACTGTACAAGGCTCTTCAACCTTTGTCTCTGTATCTTCTATTGGACATGCTGCTTCTGTCTCCCACATGAATGAAAACTCACAGTTGTCAAATTGTTGGATGTACCTTGGCCCGGTGGACTGCATAAACAAATGAGTATTCAACAGAGGTTAAATCGGAAAAACTTGAAAACACATTTAAACAAGGCATTAAAATGCAAAATACCGACCATCGAACACCAACCACAAAATGCCAAACACAATTCACAAGGTTGGCGACCATAACAATATTGATGTTGACATAAAAAAATCACATGCAAGGGGCTTAATAAAGGGGCATATTCATTAAACTTTTGAATCTCCTCCCTCTAATTTTGTGCTCCCGGGACTAAGCCCCCCTATACATTCAGATTTTGTTTTTCATTCATTGTAGTTTGCGCATGCGTAGTAGAAATCTTCAGAAAATTTTGACTTTGTTTATAGTAATAGAAGTGTTTTGAAGTATTTTATGCTGATTTTTGGAAATAAGTCGGTCCCTTAAGATTCTGGCATAACATAAATGTGCATTACTGACTGGACAAGACACAGAAAATCACAGCAATATGCAACTTTTTCATTAGTTAGTTTAGATAGTTATCTCATAACATCTGGTTGGTAGGAAATGTACCTGTAATAAAATGGATTACTTACCAACGATCCTTTTTTGCAAACAAAATGTATCGTCATAGAGGTTTGTACAACTGTACCATTGATTAGTGTACAATCTGCACCATGATCGTATTTCAACATCAAGTTCCCATCATTGACTATAGATGGCCTTGACGTTGCCTGACCAAGATTTGAATTTGTAATTGTGAAATCAGAAGATCCCTGAAAAGAAAAAAATATTGAAAGATTAACTTATGCGTACTGTGAAAACTGTACCCTCAAGTAGAGCCTGTTACATTATTAGGGTCTGAATAGGTCTAAATATACAGTAAAGTTTAGTTGCTGATATTGGCCTTTTTTATTATACGAGTAGGGGAAAAGAACAAAACAGCCACAGCAGATCATCTTACATGTAGTTGTGCCGACAAATTGTTATGTCAGACAAAAGTTAATAAAATTTTAATTCAACTGTTGTTACATGTACCTCAGCAGTTGTAAGACAAGAGGCAGCCGTGACATCACACCCCTTCCCAATATGCACTGGGTTGACAGGGCGACAGACGTTAAGATAGAACTTGCGTTTCTTGGATTTGTCTGCATCATCAACAACTGACCAATTCTCTTGGTCTTCAGACATTGATAAACTGCAATAAAATAAGTATCAACAGGGTGATACAAAAAATAGAACCCTCTTTTTATGTCACCTTGTACAATTCCCTAATATTCAGCAGTTTGTGACTAATAAATTGACAATTTCACTTCTGCAACATTGTATGATAGTTATTTATATTTCTTTATTTGGTAATTTAATTTTGAATAAACAAAAACTATCAATGTACTAACCTAGACAAGTCATACTGTTTGTGTGTGATTTCATCAGTCACAATACACTCTACAGGGGCCCCTGGACATGCTAAAGCTGTTTGCCACCTGCAAATAAATCATTGAAAATAAATCATTTTAAGCGGGAGAATGTCACTATTGATACTGTAAACCTACAATATACAGTTAATATACAGAAAACAATTGAAGTTCGTCCATCTGATGTAGGCAAGAATAACAAGGCAATAACATGCAAAATGTCACCACCCGCCATTTGTTACAGATGCTGATAGGCAACCGCCGAATACCATCGAAAAAAAAGTTGAAGACTATAACAAATGTCACAAATTCTGATGGTAACATAATAACTTCAAATTAGCACAATTGCAGAATTAATATCAAGCTTGTTATGCATCATGAATGTGACAAACGTCATCTTGGCAACTTGATAGCTCAATATCACAATGAAGGGGGGGGGGGGTATAGGCAACAAGATTCACATGGGACTTGACCTCACTCTCAACAAGCGTTTTTTTAATATAAAACATTTCACAAAACAGCATAAAACAACAAACAAGAAGTTTGGAAAAATAATAAGATAATGAAAACACTTAACAAAATTAACTAATTTACTTGAAACTGTATGTGTGTTCTCCCTCGTGTAGGAATTCTGGCTCTCCTTTTCCAGCCTTTTCATCACACAGGAATGCGATTTCTGTTCTCCTTGGAATAGGTGGTGTTGACTTGTAGTCATCGCCATCTATATAGGTCAAATTGAGCAAGCCATCGTGATATGTAATAATGGAACTGGACTTGCCAGTACTGTGTGGAGGACTGAAATAAGACATGGAGTACAATTTTTTTGTTATCATGTGATCATTCAATTCACTCCTCCAAAACTGATGTACCCTGCACTATACTTAGACACAGAACACTCTGTATGTTATGTATATAGGCATTAAAATTCTATATTGAACAAGTCAAAGATTTTGATCTTTATGAAGCATTACAGTGTCCTCCATTACTTTAAATACCACCACTGACAGCTGATACAGGGGATTTTCTATAATATCAAAACATCAAAGAAGCTAAAATAAAATACATACAGACCAACTGAAACCTTGATTATCCAAGTTATGTGTCACTCAACCCTCCTCTATTAAATAAACTTGACTAAATTGGAATTCGTAATTACTTTTGTCCAGCTTTCTCAACTTGACATCCAGCTGCAGATATTTTGCCAGCTGTATTACATGCTGTGCCTTTAACCTCTCCACATACGTTGATCAGGTAGAGATGTGCACTACTTTCTGTGCCCCGGGTTACATTATAGTAAGCCTGATCACCAACTTTTGTCAATCTCGACAGATCAAAACTCACACCTAAAATTAAAGTTGGGTTTTAAACATATGTGATTTTCATAATAGGGAGTTTTTGGGTGAATTTAAGAAATTGTTGTCTACAATGATTCAATACTTTTTAATATTTTTATTACTATAAAAGCTTTTCTCCAATTTCCAACCATGATTCAGTTGTTTCTTTGAGATGTAAATCCAAATTTTTGGCTACTTACGAGGGGTGATCCAAAAGTCTTGGACGCCCCGCTCTAACCTTGCTATTTTTTAATATAATTATATGACACTTTTAGATAATAAAGATCAACATCTGAACAACTTTATGTATAAGTTTCAACGGAAAATAATATATACTAGCTACTTTTTTAAATATCTTTTAATATCGGGTCCCTGCCACCCGGAACGGTATTTAAATATTGCAAATCACGTCACAACTGTTATAATATGGCAAATACTTTAGGTGCAGGTGCACAACCTAACACCAGCCATGATATGAGAGAATTTTCGATTTTCAATCTGAGTGTCATCTGCCATCATCATCTTCACATATTAAGACCTACTTTTCAACATATTTTCCAAGAATTTGAACACATTTTTCAAACCACTTTACCGATGAATGGAAGACATTTATGAAACCGCCATTGCTTATGTGATACAAATGCTGCTGGAGTGCTACTCTAAACTTCATTCAATGAGTAAAAAACATTTTCTTTCAACCCTCCTTTCAACTTGGAGAAAGAAGAAAATCACACAGAGCCATAGATAGACTGTATCGTGCATATGGTAGCTGCTCAAGGCCAATAATAGTGAAAATATCTTGTAGTATTCTTTGTTCCACTTTGATTTCTTTCGTGTTCTGCATTTCAGCAGCCATCTTGCAGCAAAAATGATGACAGATTGAGGGTTGCTTGTCTGATGGCATTTTCTTAGAATTTGACATGTACGGCCATTGTCATATGTGACATTATAATTAAAACACAATTAATTGGTTGCTTCATAACAAAGGAAGTAAACTAATGTGGTTTAACATTCAAAATTCAAAAAATTATAGTGGTCAAGACTTACGAAACAAGTGAAATGGCGGTAATATTTAAGGCTGAAAGTTGCCATGTGCGAATACCGTTCCGGGTGGCAGTGTCCCTGTATTAAAAACTATCTAGAAAACTATATAAAATATATCATTTCTCCATGAAATTAGTACAAAAAGTAGTTAGGTTGTTGGTCTTTAATATTGGAAAGTTTAAAGTAATTTTATCAAAAACCAACAAAAATAGAGAAGGGCGTCCAAGACTTTTGGATCACCCCTCGTATAGATTACAAAACTTACCCATTTCAGGATTGTTGACTTTACAATCTTTCCCTGTCCAAGTCCCAGACATACAGGCTGCGGCTGTGTGCCACTCAAACTCATACATACACTCATCCAGTGATTTACGAATCAGGACTGGGGCACCCTCTAAGTCACCTAGGTAACAAAGTCAATCATTTTTATTAAATTTGAAAACTCTGTACTGAAATGCATTTTTTACCATTTGGAAATACATATAAGCAAATACAAATCATCATCAAATATTTATGTATATACAAATATACAAATACGAGGGTTGATCCAAAAGTTCCGATGTTCCGAAGTTCCAAATAACAATGCATTTTGACTCAATGTTTAAATACACTGTATTACAAAATAAATCCAGTTGCTTTCAAAGAAACTAATAGCAGTTTAGCAGTTTGCATATTTTGACAATATAAGACAGTCATCTCAAATGCAAAATAATATGGATCATGTTATCTAAAAATGCAAAAAAATATATTTAATGTAATAATTATTCTTTATATACCAATAAATTATATATTACCTGGACGACACACTAGTGTTATACTAGTTTCTATTTTCTTTCCCGTGTCACATGTTTCACCCTCCTTGTATACCAGTTTTATTGTATTAGTGACATTATCATAGGTGGGACTGTCAAGGTACTGACCAAGGTTCTTTTTGGTCCCATCGTGGGCTAGAGGATACAAAATACCAAATGTTATTGAGAAACATTTGATTAAAAAACTTATGCGAGGCATTTATTTAATTACCATGGCGCCAGCAGTTTAAGTTACCAGTTTCACCACCAGGTGTCTAATTTGGGTCTAATAACATGGTATAATATTCTTTAGATATATTGGATCAATTTTCATATTACCTTTTCAGTCTGACAATTGTAAAATTGAAAATATGTCCAATAAAAGAAAAATATTGTCTGTCCAAAGAAAAGATATTTCCCTTTTTGTGATCTTATAACATGGTCTCTATGGGGAATCTACCTGATCTCGGAATCACATTTTCAAAAAAACTAAGATTTCGAAATTCATATACAATCTTTTAAACCACAGTTCTCTATTTTATATGTAGATTTCAAATATGATATCACTTTGACTAAATATTGAATATTCATTATGAAAATCAAGACCATTTCTGCTTGCATCAAGTCTATTGGAATGAAGAATAATTAAAATTCATTATCTAGAATGATCTTGATAAACAATAATACAAAGTTCAAATTAAGAAGAGTGTAGCCCACTGTATTGTAAAATAAGGAATTCACAATGAAAAACTTGTAAGAGTAACACCCATAAAGTTAAACAGCTCTGTAAGTGGAAATCTACATAACTGTCCCATCATCAATTAATTGATTCAATCGATGTAAAATGAACCTTTGTGGAACAACTCCCAAAAGGAACAGTAATTTGAGAAACCAAAGGTGTTCCAGTAACATAAATTTTACTGTATAAATCAGCTATTTACCTTTGAGGCAAACAGCTGAACCCTCAGGACAATTCTGGGCATCACCTTGACGTAGAATGCCATGACACACATTGATGAAATATTGTCCCTCATCCGAATCTATGTGTTCATGGTGGCCATCTAAAGCCTCCCAGTTGGCCCCTGTAATATAACAACATCAGCTTGATTATAGGAAACCAGTTGACAGTATTCAGATGATATGATTAGTTAAAATACCAATCTAAAATGTAAATTTCATATCCTCTATTATTCCAAACTTGCCGTCAATGTTTCATAAAAAATATTGTAAAACTGTAACAATCTTCAAAACTGGAACGTTACAAGTTGGTGCAAACTTTAAAAAAAACTATTCTCAACTTGTATTTATCTCTTCTACTTGAACACTCTTTTATCTGATTCATATGGGCTTATTAGCCCTTTGCAGGTTATTGACATACATATACTCACCAACATAATTATTACTTTCAGTTTTAACAAGGCTGGAGAGGTCAAATCTTTTCTTCCCGTGTTGTACACTACATGTAGTTGCAAGAGTGTGCTTTAAGCAAGCATTCTTAGTACCCCAGTCAAATATATAGGTACAGTTGTTCTCAGAGTCAAATACAGGTGACCCTTTACCAGCATTACCTGCAAGAAAAAGATGGAAATATACACATGCAGAGAAACAAGTAGAGTGTAAAGAAACAGGTTGATTTTACTAGTTCTGTTTGTTGATGCTGTCACCTTTATTAGATGAATAATAGACACATCTACTGCTTTCTGTTTTTTCATGACTTTCGATAATAATTAAGAAATATAGACCAAATTGCAGGTGTTATATCAACGAATACATACCACAGATATACTAAATATTTACCTGCAGTTTCATTGCAATGGAAACGTATGATGGTAGTACGCTGAAAATGATTGGAACATTTGTCTCCGCCTTTATATGTTAGAGAAATATCTCCATCTGAATATCTGGAAAATATACATATAATTGCTTGTTCTTATCCAATCTACATGATTATAACATGAGTCCTAGTAGTACACCTTTCTGTGTTATTTATACTACATTTCATGCTAATCTCTTTATATTTTAACAGCAAATGAAGAATGGCAGTTCTAAAATATAGAAGACTCATTCACAAACTAACCTGTTGATGTTTTACTAAACCCAAACTATGGCCCAAGAACTCACCTAAGCTGTTGATGTTTTACTATACCCAAACTATGGCCAAATAACTCACCTAAATTGTTGATATTTTACTGAACCCAAACTATGGCCCAAAAACTCACCTCAGCTGTTGATGTTTTACTATACCCAAACTATGGCCCAAGAACTCACCTAACCTGTGACACTTTACTGAACCAAAACTATGGCCCAAAAACTCACCTAACCTATTGACACTTTACTGAACCCAAACTATGGCCCAAGAACTCATTTAAGCTGTTGATATTATACTGAACCCAAACTATGGCCCAAGAACTCACCTAAGCTGTTGATGTTTTACTGAACCCAAACTGTGACCTAAGAACTCCTCTAAGTTGTTGATGTTTTACTGAACCCAAACTATGGCCAAAGAACTCACCTAAGCTGTTGATTTTTTACTGAACCCAAACTATGGCCAAAGAACTCACCTAAGCTGTTGATGTTTTATTGAACCCAAACTATGGCCAAAGAACTCACCTAAGCTGTTGATAATTTACTGAACCCAAACTATGGCCCAAAAACTCACCTAAGCTGTTGATGTTTTACTGAACCCAAACTATGGGCCAAGAACTCACCTAAGCTGTTGATGTTTTACTGAACCAAAACTATGGGCCAAGAACTCACCTAAGTTGTTGATGTTTTTCTGAGGCCAAACTATGACCAAAGAACTCATTTAAGCTGTCGGTGTCTCTCCGAACCCAAGCTATGGCCCAAGAACTCACCTTAACTGTTGATGTTTTACTGAATCCAAACTATGGCAAAAGAACTCACCTAAGCTGTTGATGTTTTACTGAACCCAAACTATGGCAAAAGAACTCACCTTAACTGTTGATGTTTTACTGAACCCAAACTATGGCCCCAAGAAGGGTTACTAAGATCCATCTGGCAAGCAGCAATATCTTTCTTATGTTCATCATCTGGGCACTCGATCCCCAGCTCTCCACAAATATTCAGATAGTAAGTGTAGGTTTTATCCTTTTCTTTCACCTCCACTCTGGTAGGATGGTCAGTACCTGCATAGTGCATATACATGTTGTACATAAAAATAAAACATATTTAGTTTCGGCAAACAAAGATAATCAAATTCATTGAAAACTAATTTGAAATTGGGCTCATAAAACAATATATTTGACTAATCCAGTAATTCATGTTGATCAGATTTTGAGGCTCTACGAGTTTTAAGATCATACACAAAGCATCAACATTTACTATACTGGTTTTGATGTCTGATATATCGGGTGTCCCAAAAAATGAGCGACTTTTTGACAAGTATTATCTCGTCAACTGATGAACCAAATTCACTGAAAAGTTGTACAAAGTAGCATAAGAGTATTATTAGCAAGTTGTAAAAATATAATATAGTTTTATAATGTAGTGTTCTGTATCAGTTTTTTTTTTGTTGATTTTGGCTGTTTTGAAATCATTCAATGTTTCCATTCATGATTTGATGATACTGTACAATGACATGTAGATTAAAGAACATTCAACATGCCAATGAAATGTCATAGGTCCTAATTGAGTATTCGCCATAGCTTCGTGAGGTACTAAAATGTGCATGAAATGAATAAATAAATAATGTTGGTCTAATACTCATACATATGATCTGGAATATAAATCAATAACTATTGGGGGATATCAGACCGTTCTACTTCATGTAAATTCACAAGTGTTAAAACCTAAAAAAACTTGTACATACCAGTTGGATTAGTTAAAGGCCTAAGGTCAATGTTGAATCCTCTCTCCTGACTGGTCAGCTGACAGGTGTTAGATGTCATTTCTTCCACCGGACAGGCATACTCTGTCACCCATACTATCTCATAATGGCAGTCTTGATCTGAGATCAGCAATGGGGTCTTGCCCTGTAAAAGATAGTGTGCTGTTTTAGTCTTGAATCAAATAATGATAACTAGACAATAGCAACGCCAAAGTGTACCAAATCCCATCGAACAGCCATGGCTGGCATTTTTAAAAACAAAGCATATAGCAAAAATGCCGGTCATTTTTCAAAATGGCCACCTTCTACCAAAAGTGTCATTAGACAGTGTACCATGCTTTTAGTGTTCACATACCAAAATGAACAAAATCGCTCCACTACTTTTAGTACTTTTCGAGTTATAGTAAAATACGTTAAAATGGCAGCCATTTTTCAAAATGGCCACCTTCTACCAAAGTGTTATTAGCCAGTGTGCCATGCTTTATAGTGTTCACATACCAAATATGAACAAATTCGCTACACTACTTTTCGTGTAATAGTAAAATACATTAAAATGGCGGCCATTTTCAAAATGGCCGCCTTCTACCAAAGTGTCAGTGACCATGTATCTCAAGCTGATGTTTCTTTTAAGGTAAAGCTGATATGTCTATGAAGCCCATGTGTTTCGAAAAGTACTCGAGCGATTTTGTTCATATTTGGTATGTGAATAGTATTACTATAAGCATGGACACATTGGCTTGAAAGACACAGGAGCTTTTGAGACACATGGGCTTGATACAACTCTGATGTGTGTATAAAGAAGTACAATCCCAAGGCATGTGTTTCTTATTTTACAGTACAGAATCATAACACAGGGCTGAAAAATTATAAGCACAATATGCCCATTGTTGACAGAATTCTCATAGATCTCTCTCCCTCCTCTATTATCTATTTCCCCCATGTTGGTGTGTTTTTATAAGCCGGGTTTGTTTGTTTGCTTGTTTGTTTGCTTGTTTGTTTGTTTGTATCAGCAGGTTTGTATCCTTATAAAGAGGGGAGGTACACAAGTTTTTGATGCAAGACTATAATGGCAATGAGACCCTGTAAAGTGCACTTACCCCACCCTCCTTTGGGCATTCTAATGTCACGGCAGTACTTGGTGTCTGACTGCAATGTTCAGGTTTGTCCTCCTCTGCTATGTTATACTCCAATCTTAGCTTACCATCAGCAGTTATTGTAAGGGGTCCTTTTGGTTTACCAATGGTAGTAGCAGTTCCATGCTGAATTATACATCCACTGGACCCCTTGGAACATGTACTAGTTGGGCCATCTAAAGATTATGAATAGCAGTCAAGAGTGAAGAAATCCACAAACCAAAATACAGTACATGCAGAATTACTTACTGCAGATGAAAACATCAAGTATCAATGTATTGACAATTAAAATTATAATTTTCAATTAAAAAGTTTCATTTCCAATCACAATATGAAAACTTCATACCTTTGATATCCAGGATGACATATTTTATACCAGAGTGCTATTTCTCTAAGCTCTTACCTGGAATTATATCTCTGCAAATGTTTATATAGATGTCTCTGTCTCCAGATGAATCAATTAGGTGTCCCCCTCTATCTTTAATAAGTGGATTTAAATCTCTCTTTTTTCCATTAGTATCATATACATAGCATCTGACTTCCTTCTCCACAGGGGGCTTCTCAAGGCAAGCTACTGAAGTATGCCACTCAAAATATGTTTCACAGCCATATGATTCAAGGAAATCTGGTGAACCCTGAAGAAACAAGAATTTTACACTTAATTATAGTCTGTTATATAGAACTATTATGGTTGCCAATTCTATATCTTTCTGTAGGCACATATAAAATTTCAACAAAATCAGACACATGTCGTACATGTAAATAGCAGCCATTTTTCAAGAATTTAAGATCGTATTAATTGACATCATTTTTATTTACGATTTGGTCTCTGTGAGTGAATAACAACATATCATAAGCAATTCTTCCATTTTCCCAAGAATTTACACTTACCAATGTTTTCCCACATTTGAATATTATAATTGTCTTTAACTTCTGTCCAGGTGTATGAGTGCAATCATCACCATGCATATGGAGCTGGAATTCCCCTTTCTCATGATCTTCAGTTATATTAAGATCATTTGTAAAAGTTCCGATCTTTTCTGAAGTATCCCCAACACTTCTACAAGCACTTGTTTCACTTTGACATGGTCCACTTTTGAATGCCACTGGATTGCATATGCTCAGGTGGTATGTGGTAATTACTGAATTGTTGACTGTTTTCACTAGCCATGGTACAGAATTGCTGAAAAGAAATAGGGAAAATGTACCTTTAATTAACTATACAGAAAATAGACTATAGAACAAGTAAAATATGGAGTTAAAATTCTAAAATTGTATGGAGGAACATTTGGGTCATTGGACAGTACAAAGGTTTGCGTGGGAATCCCTAATGCAGAAAGGGGTGGGTATTGTAAAAAAACATAATTTGGCTGTCAAATTCACATCCTGAGAGAAATCTAGTGATTCAACTTCCCCACCCTTGGAGCAATAATAGCTGGTCAAATAAAGAATTAGATTACTGGGAATATATGGTACAAGTCCCTTCTCCCATGATAAAGTACATGTCAAAATCTCACCTCCTCTTGACTACCTGGAGTGACGAGATTTCTTGTCACCTCAGAAATGACCTTGAAACCCAGAGTGACGAGAAAATCTGTCACAAAATTTTTCACTAAAAATGCTCTTATTTGAACAATTTTCATCCAATTTACAAATCTTTTTTTTTAAATGTGTAGAAATGATCTCAGCCGTCTAATTTTACTAAGTTGAGCATCTGTAGCTGTATAGGTATGTAGTATAATGTCAAAAGGTGGCAAAAATGAAAAAAATCTCTGGTTTCAACTGATTTTAGAGCCTGGGATTCAAGAGTTTAAGGACAATACTCTGCTGTTATCTTTAATTCACAATTTAGATTAAGGTGTGCATATTAAGATAAAATCATTACAAAAGTTCAAACAAAGAATCCAAAAAATAGACAAAGGAATTTATCCTGCCCATAATCTATAACATGGAGACAGCAACATACAGACACTGAGACAACTGGTGGCAGTAAATACTGGCTATTGTGATTGGTCAATTGAGAATTTTAGTAGTAAGTAGAAAAAATGAGTGTATTTATATATTTTCTGTATACTTACCAGCCAGCAATTATCCCATAAACACTTAAACTTCACTTACTCATCAGGGAGTGTTTTTATTCATGGATATTGTAATGCTCATATCAATGGGCCAAGACTTGTAAAAGGGCAGTTTTACAGTATTCAGGAGCGCTCACTTTTTTTCACAGAATCAGCAATAATGCCTATATGCCATATATGAAAGTTACTCTTTTACATTAATATGACTTGGTATGCTATGCCCCATGTTCACTGAAAATTTCATGAAGATTGGTTTAGTACTTTTTGAGATATCTAACAAAATGTGTACGTTTTTTTGACAAAAAAATGTGTTGCTAATAAAAATCAACATCATTTTTTCAATCAATTTGAACAATTTTGACATAAACTTGTTTTAGAGATGAAAATTTGGAAGAAAATATGACAAGAAATAGAAAAAAATATGGTATCTTTTAAACTTTTACGAGGTTCCTGAAAAATCCCACATTGATAAAAATCCAGTTTTTGTCAAAAAATGTCACATCCATAATGATACCTTTGGATATCATGAAAGGAATTTGTATTCAATGAAATTATATATCTAAAATTATAGAAGAATGTCTTAGAAGTGGAAATAATAACACTTATCATGTTTTGATATTGTCAAGTCATTGATCAAAGCTCCCTTTTCCATTGAGTAAGATGTGTCAAAAATGTTGTCACATCCATACGTGGCTACATTTTTTTACCCTTCAACATGTCTTTGATTTCCATGTTTTCGCATCATGAGCCTGGTGGACTTTATCCACTAAATGCAAATTGGTGAGAGGTAATCAAGTAATTTAATAATTATTCCAGAATTTATGAGATTTGACAGCATGTCACATCCATAACATAGAATATTAAGTTAGATAATCCTAAATTACTGTTATAAAAAGGATTTTGGTAATAAATGGTCATATTATTTTGATGAAATCAATACAAATTGACAAAAATAACCTATTTTCATCTTTGAATTTCATGTAGTTATTTCTTCTCGTTTACTCCTGCCATTAATTTAATAGAAATATATGGCAAAAAGTGCTTTTTAGTATTAGTTCAAATATTTCTCAATATTCTATTTTATTGATGCAATGAACATGTATGTGTAAACACAATAGCAAAGTGAAATGGCTTTTTAATATAGCTTGTATTTATGTTATAAAGGTAATTAATGTTTACACCGTGAATGACATGGATGTGACTAAAAGTTTTGACACCCTACCCAGAGGGACATTGCTTATCTATCCAAGTGGTTTCATGCAATTAATCTCACTAGATGGTTATAGAGCTGTCTGTAGCATGTATTCCAATGTTTATGTGTGTGTTGATGTTTGAGATTTATACATTCATACAATTCATTAAATTTGAGATGAATGTCCATGTGTGGTCAACAGCATACTCTTTGCAACTTGCTATTCAGATAAATAGTTAGTTTTTAGCATACACTGCTAGTTGGTTAGATAAAAAAGTCTACAAGATGGATGAAGAAGAGAAGTTTGTTGTTTAATTTTAGGAAAAGGCCAAATCAAGAATCAATGTACATAATCTTAAAAATCCAGTGCAACAAAACAAAGGATTGCTTTACATTCTACACCAAGGTCATTTGCCTTGAGCATCACCAAAAAGCTAGCTGCCTTGTCAAATATTAAAATGGCCCACAGGAAATTGAATTTCTGAGTTACCAAAGGGGTAAGAGAAGCTCTCAGATTCAATTATTAAACAGGTTGCCCCATTGGTCAATTCCCAACCCAATTGTCCAAATCCCATTGGTTCGAATCCCATTGGTCCGAATCCCATTGGTCTGAATCCCAATCATCCAAATCCCATCCGTCCGAATCCTGCCTCGTAATTTAATGTCAAAATAAAGATGCAAGAAATGTGTGAATATGGAATAGAATATCATGTTAATGTGTGACTGATTATTGAATCAAATGGATTCCCCGTTGGGCCTTGTTTATTGGTAAAATTATGTTTGTGTTTTACATTTTACTGCCATGTTAAGTCAGCTTAAGCTCTATTTCTGATTTAGGTTCAACAGAAAGTAACAGATTTGCTCGTAAAACTGATTGTTTAAGAATGTTCAATAATTAAAATGAAAATTAAAATTAGATGCGTTATTATCCAACATAAAAACTCTCATTTTCGTGTTTGCTGTAACCCTTGACATATCTGAACATAGAGAAACGCTTTTCGTGTAGATTTGGTCGACGGAATTGAATGCAGGTTTTAGATATGTTGAACTAAAACAGTATGCAAGTCTTTGTACCATGATATTTCCCTGTGGTCCCTTGGAAAATTTCATATCAACAATTGTTAATTTTAGGATCATAAGTTTCAAATGAATTGGATTCGGACGATTTGGGATTTGAATGATTGGGATTTGGATGATTGGGATTCGGACAATTGGGATTAGGATGAATGGGATTTGGACCATTGGGGTTCGGACCAAAGGTATTTGAAGCATTGGGATTCGGACCAATGGTGTGTCTTCAATTAAACAAGCACCATCAAATGCTGGAATAACAGCAATGGAGTTGCTGGGCACAGCCTTTTACAAGCCCGAGATGACCTACCATAACACACCTGAATATTGAATCACAAATGATCAATACTCTAAAATAAAATTTGAAAAGCTCTTAGAAAAACAAGAATAGACTCTGTTGAGACAAATAGATAT
>CAIIXF020000139.1:0-25000 GCA_903813345.2 Owenia fusiformis | reverse complement strand
CAATGACATGTATTCAGTGACAATCCAATTCCCATAGTAGTGTCATTGCCTTACTACAAATGGAAATGAATTCAGTCACAAGATGTTATAATTGGTAAAAGAGAGTTCTATCTTTGTAAAAGGTGTACTGTTTCATTCATATCTCAGATTGACATTTACAGATGCACTCTAATTAAAGGAATCATAGCATCAATCAACAACATCTACTGATAGAGTCACTAAGAATCATCATAGTATCAATCCTCTCTAGCACCCTCAAATAATTGAACATACTGCTGCACACATTAAAAAAGAAATGAATGATGAACTTGAAAAGATATACAGTATTGGAATGGCAGTCATTATTTAGTTTTGCATCAAGATCTTGAATGCCCCAACCAAGGCCTGTAGCCAGGATTTCCCAAGGGGGGTTCACTTTTGACAATTTTGGTCCAAAAATGGCCAAAATCACTTAAAATGTGTTCAGAATGATGAAAAACTGCATGATTTTGAAAGAATTTTGGGCTTTGGGCCTGCAACCATTCCCTATCTCAAGGACCAAATATGGGGGGATACAAAGTCTTGAATGCAAGACAAGCCAGGTAACTAAACAGATTGTTTGTTTCTGTCGCAAACAGCCAAAATGTGGTAATGTAAATGTTATAGCCTCTATTGCTTGTGCCTGGCAGTTATAGACTGGTATTTCTTGTGATTTCTTGTGATTCTTGTTTTGACCCAACCCCTAATAAACCATGTATAAATGGGATGGTTATATTTTACAAATGTTCTGTTCCACCCTATGCAGACAGAGCCTGTGGGAAATATTGGGTGCGGAGCAAATGAGCGGAGGGTGCGGAGCTAACGGTTATTTTTGAATTTAAATTTGGAATATTTCTGAAACTAAGCCGTTTTGGGACTTCAAATATACCAAGATATGTGTATTTGACACCAAATATCAATACAATTGTGAAAAAAGTAGCGCAATTCATTCTATAGCGACGCAGTGAGCCTTAAACCTTTCCCAGACCTATATATTTTGAAATTATCCTTTTAATACTGAGTCCCCAGCATTCATAAAAAAATGGTGTTCAAGGTGCACTATCTATACAAATTATTTTTGCATCTTGGAAGCCAGGCAGTATCTGTGTGATTTTATAAAAATTCGGAAATGTTCTTCAGATATGAGCCCCTCTAAATATTGGGTGCGGAGCAGCTCCATAAACGTAGCTCCGCACCCAATATTTAGAGGGGCTCATATCTGAAGAACATTTCCGAATTTTTATAAAATCACACAGATACTGCCTGGCTTCCAAGATGCAAAAATAATTTGCATGGGTAGTGTATCTTGAACACCATTTTTTATGAATGCTGGGGACGCAGTATTAAAAGGATAGTCTCAAAATATATAGGTCTGGGAAATGTTTAAGGCATACTGCGTCGCTATAAAATGAATTGCACTACTATTTTCACAATTTTATTGATATTTGGTGTCAAATACACATATCTTGGTATATTTGAAGTCCCAAAACGGCTTAGTTTCAGAAATATCCCAATTTTAAATTCAAAAATGACCGTTAGCTCCGCACCCTCCGCTCATTTGCGCCGCACCCAATATTTCCCACAGGCTCTGTCTGCATAGGGTGTGTTCTGCTATGATATCTTGCCATGCCTACTCTACTTCATTTCACCATCAATGAACAAATTATCTTTTCATGCAACTACTATATACGTTAGAGTATCTTCTACATTATATTATGCCATCATGACTTTGCAATTCCACTGTGTTCAATTTTAATATAAGCTTGAAAACGTGAAACTTTTGACATTTTATTCCTGGATGGCATGTCAGACTCCTGTCCATGTAAGAGTAAATTAATAGTTCTAATAAAAAACAGCTAAAACGAATCCGGGAAGATAATTAGTGTTTTAATTGTATGTACAATAAGGATATTCTTCCAGCCGCACCTCATACTATTATTAATACAATTCTATACAATTTTACATTAGTGTAACAATCTATTGTATTTCTTTAATATTTCCAATGACTGATTAATTTCTATCACACATTGAATTCCTTACACTTTGAAAGAGTGATTTACTCCAACCCTCTTACTATAACTGATAAATGTAAGAATTTGCTGAGCCAATCAGATCCTGGCTCTCTTAGATGGTGATGAAAATGTTTGCGACATTGTTTTCGATTCATCAGAATATATTGTTCTTAGGGGTTTTCAGTCATTTTTGGTTATATTGTTATATTCTAAGTCTTCAAATTTTTTGTGGACTGTGTTCGGTGGTTGGTGTCTGTAACAAATGATGTTTGCTTGATGTTTTAAAAGAAAAAACAAATGGTGTTCGGCAGTTGGTGTCTGGCAGCTTGTTTTATCAATAGATTTTATTTCCATTATCTAATCGAGTACATGTCATACAAGCGGGACCCATTTGCCATTGGCATTATAGGTGTCCTCGGTGTTCCTTGTGACTGATAGGTTGTGGATCGAGAAGTGATCATTTGTTTACTATGTCAGTCTGAGTAATTGCTGTTTTTTAAAAATATACCCATTTTTCACATTCTAATATGCACCGGATCTGCACTGGGTGTCGACTTTTGGCAATCAACCGAAGATACCTCCAGAAAAGCCGGAGATTGCCGAAGATTGCCGAAGCTTTTCTTTGCAAACGAAGTTGGACGAGGGTACCACGAATGTGAAAAGGACGTCTCTAATTGGTCAAAAATAGAGGCTCGCCATTCTCTGTCAGATTGAATCGGCACAATTCGGTTGTAAGGCTTACCTTCGGTTGTATGGCTTACCTTCGGCTGCATGGCCCAACCTCGATTGAATGGAAAAGATGCTGTCCCGATCTGCACTATGTACCCTTTACCATATGGTACTCCATCTATATTGTATTTGTTGAACCAGTATGAGTATCTATATAGTAAAACCGGAGGATCTAGGTACAGTATGTGCAATGATATACAGTATAAATGATAAGTCCTTGGCTTTAAAACGTGACTATTAAGACACCTCACTATGGGGGTTATCTCTTGCTCTTTGGCTTGAGATTGCTCACTGACAGGAGCATTACCATAGCTTTATTATTAGCTAAGGGGTCCTCTCAAAAGTGCCTTACTTCCTTTTAGAAGTATGTGTCATCTGCAAGACAAACCCCTTTGTCCTTTTTAAAACTTTTTAAACTTGTAATCAAAAATAATTTTAGTGTATTTATTTTAGAATTAAAAAGGAAGGTTTTCTCCAAATAGGGGTGTTCTACTTGATATAGTGGTGTTCTACATGACAGGTTTTACTGTATAGCACATAGAAAAACATTATCTGATTGGATATAGGCCACATCAAAATATGTTTTCAGATTTAAGAGTGAAAATATAGATGAGCTCTTATAAAGGCTCAACATCAGAATAGTTGAAATAACAGGCTTGAGGAGCTACCCTAATTATATAAGTCTCACGACCTTATCAAATCATTCACAGAAAGTTGCATTATATCCTTGCAATTATTTTCTTTTTCTTTTTTCTTTTTGATAGTATTCATGGACCAAGGTGTAGTTAAAGCTTAAGTTCTTAGCACTTCATTCTTGTTTGTTGATTAAGGTACCTAACTTATTATAGCTGTTGTACAAGTATGAAACAAAATTGAATCTTGTATTAGTTTGTTTGTCTGCTTATTTGATTGGTTGTTTGTTTTTTGTTGGATAGGCCTACCGCATTATATTATTTTAGAAGAAGTAAAACAGATTTATTTAGAATCTAATAAAAATATTTTGGAGTCACATCCAGAAAGTCAATGGTAGCATCAATATTCGTTGAAAGCAAATATAATATCAAAGACTCATAAAAGGTTTGTTTTAAAAATGAATAGGAGAGATTTTTCCTGTAAAACACAAATATATTAACATGATTAATGTTACAGTTACTCCACATTTATATCAAACGTGTTCCATGTCTGCAAGGTGAACCACATAATTTGTCAATAAAACTGTATTTATATTCAGTATGTGCCTCCTGGGTTTTATTCATGTTTTTGTTATTCTTTATTTTAGATAGATAAAACAAATGTCTGAAGGTGATTATACTCGTATGATGTACTTGGAGTTATCTGTTTGTTTTTATCGTACCTAATAAAGGTACGATATTGTCGTCAGCTTGACGGGCGGGGGGGCGGGCAGCAGGCGGTTAAGAACTGATTAGTTTTTGGGCATTCTGGGTAAATTTTAAGGTGGCCATTTTGGATTTTCCGTCCTAAAATCTTCACTTTCAAGACTTGTCTACAGGTTTCCAGCCAAACCATTTGACAGATTTTCAGGAATGTTTCTACGTATCAAAGTTAAGAACTGATTAGTTTTTGGGGATTCTGGGTAAATTTTAAGGTGGCCATTTTGGATTTTCCGTCCTAAAATCTTCACTTTCAAGACTTGTCTACAGGTTTCCAGCCAAACCATTTGACGGATTCATCTGAAATTTTCAGGGATGTTTCTACGTATCAAAGTTAAGAACTGATTAGTTTTTTGGCATTCTGGGTTAATTTTAAGGTGGCCATTTTGGATTTTCCACCCTAAAATCTTCACTTTCAAGACTTGTCTACAGGTTTCTAGCCAAACCATTTGATGGATTCATCTGAAATTTTCAGGGATGTTTCTACGTATCAAAGTTAAGAACTGATTAGTTTTTGGACATTCTGGGTAAATTTTAAGGTGGCCATTTTGGATTTTCCGTCCTAAATTCTTCACTGTCACACTGCTGTGTTTAAGGTACGATATTGTTCACGTCTGTGTCTTGTTTACTCCAGATTTCACTTCTTGAAGGAATAATCCCTTCTTTCAATTGTTTGACACTGCTTCTTTTAGAAATAGGAAAGAACTTTATCAATTTAAAAAGACTTGGAGTCTGAGCATTTAGGATTCCTGTTTATCTATTTTATACCATATACTATTCCATACCAGGGGAACTACCAAGTTGTGGACAGTTGGCAAGCCATACATAGAACAGGAAGCGACAGCCAGCAAAAGTTTTCTCATGATTGTGTCCATAATAGGCCACTGAAATGTTAAAGTTAGATGTAAGTTTTTTTTCAAGTATTGTAATGAGAACAGGTTCGTTATGGATTAAATAACCTGCCCAAAGAATCTCTTTAGTGAACATGGGGCATAATTTGTTATCATGAATCCTAGAGTGGCTGCTTTGAACAAGGTGATAAATAACTAATACTGATTTGAATTATTATACTTTTATCAGTTGAATTATGGTAAATCAGGCAAGGATTAATTAACTAAAAGGTTATTATTAATTAACATACAAGCACCCTTAGATCATTGATTAGTGTTCTCCCCTCTGACTACAATCATTCATTTTCCAGCTTGTGTAGAATAGCAGTCACAGTACATGTAATATGTTTACCTATCTATTCATATATTTCACTCTTGCAGAGGGTAGCATATGGATTATTATATGTTCTATTATATTTATGTATATTTATCACAAGGTACAACATTGAATGTGACTGCTACACGATATGTCTGTCGTCAAATCAGTGAGCATAATGTCAGTGGCATATTCCTGAAGGTATGTATTATTACAAGGACAAGACAATGTCTAGGAATAGAAAGACTTTCAGGATGATTAAAAACGCATCTATCTGGACATTAGAAGGTTTCCCCAGTTTGTAAATCTGCTATAAAGATGTTTCTCATTAAGAATATAGTACTTCGTGCCAAGTGTATCATTCCTAGTCCAGCTAAAGATGTCAGTGTTTCAAATCTGAGGTTCTGGTACTATGGTCCCAAGTACAGTAACACCTGTCTTAGTAAACACTTCTCTTTAAATACTTGTGTTTAGTGAACACCACTTTAAGACACATTTTACATTGACTTCTGCATAAAATCCCTCTCTGTAGTGAACCTACAGTGAACACTTTTTGTGGTTTCATAGGTGTTCACTTTATACAGCTTTTACTGTGTATGAACCAGGTTTTCTGTTCCAAAATTAAATTTTTAAAATTGTGTGTGATATTATGGGTGTAGCTTTGGTTAACGTTACGGTTATCTACTAGGTTTTGGATACAGGGTTTATCAAATCTAATAGAAATATTATTTCCTGATTGATGATAAGGACCAAGTTAAGTTTTTTCCCATTTCCCCCAAAATGTTCATATGTCTGATCAAATGGCCAAAAGCTTATTCACAACAGGCTAAATTTTCAGTTTGTTGTCTCTTGCCCATTTAGATTCCCAGGCACATCCAAACTTTTAACCTTGGAAACTGTTAGGTATATGGATCTGATTAATATCATATATTTTTCTTAAAGCTGGAAATCAAAGTGATGATGCATTCCATATGTTCTTGAGACTGTTATATAAAACTGGATCTCAAATCTCAATCTGAAGGGCAAACACATTTTTTAGTTCTTATATTAGATAAAAAAAATATTCACTTGAGTGATTCTACCATCTCTACCTTTGGCAATCTCTGAAATCTGTTCATGTATGAACACCTCTTAACCTCTTGAATCCCAGGCTCTAAAATTGGCATGAAACCAGAGAATTTTTCATTTTTTGCCACCTTTTGACATTTTATTACATACCAGTAGTATACGGCGGGCCTTTCGACCTACAACCGGCACCGGTACTTGTGCACCATGGTGCACCGGACGTGACGTCATATGCCATATGCACCGGAAGTGACGTCATAGATCACGTGGTAAGATGATGCACTGGAAGTGGAAGTGACGTCATAGGTCACATGGTTACTGATATAACTGGTCAAAGGTTACTGATAATTGATAAGAGAGAGATAATAAACTGATAAGACAGTGAAAAAGATAACTACCATGGTTTCTGATATAACTGGTCAAAGGTTACTGATAACTAATAAGAGAGAGCTCAATTGATAAGATAATCAAACAAACACTGTTAAGGTAACCTGGTGACTATGTGATAAGCTATCTTGTCTACTTCATGGATGTTTCATTGTTATAGGTCAAAGGTGGATAACAAACTGATAAAACAGTGAAAAAGATAAGACGATGCACCGGAAGTGGAAGTGACGTCATAGGTCACATGGTTACTGATATAACTGGTCAAAGGTTACTGATAATTGATAAGAGAGAGAGATAATAAACTGATAAGACAGTGAAAAAGATAACTACCATGGTTTCTGATATAACTGGTCAAAGGTCTGAAGGTTACTGATAACTAATAAGAGAGAGCTCAATTGATAAGATAATCAAACAAACACTGTTAAGGTAACCTGGTGACTATGTGATAAGCTATCTTGTCTACTTCATGGATGTTTCATTGTTATTGGTCAAAGGTGGATAACAAACTGATAAAACAGTAAAAAAGATAAGACGATGCACCGGAAGTGGAAGTGACGTCATAGGTCACATGGTTACTGATATAACTGGTCAAAGGTTACTGTAATTGATAAGAGAGAGATAATAAACTGATAAAACAGTGAAAAAGATAACTACCATGGTTTCTGATATAACTGGACAAAGGTTACTGATAATTGATAAAAGAACATAGGTTTGAGTTCTATGCCCAATGCACAGAAATGATGTCATAGGTCACATGGTTACTGATATAACTGGTCAAAGGTTACTGACAATTGATAAGAGAGAGATAATAAACTGATAAGACAGTGAAAAAGATAACTACCATGGTTTCTGATATAACTGGTCAAAGGTTACTGATAACTAATAAGAGAGAGCTCAATTGATAAGATAATCAAACAAACACTGTTAAGGTAACCTGGTGACTATGTGATAAGCTATCTTGTCTAGTTCATGGATGTTTCATTGTTATAGGTCAAAGGTGGATAACAAACTGATAAAACAGTAAAAAAGATAACTGCAGAACCATTTCAACCAAAAAGGTTTAAACTTGCAGAATTATTTTAACCAATCAGAGTACAGTATATTTTAACCAATCAGGTTTCGAGATGCAGAATCAATTTAACCAATCAGGAAACAGTATTTATGGACTATTTTAACCAATCGGGTTGCAGTATATTTTCATCTAATTAGAAAGCAGCAAAATCAATGAATCAGAAAAATGTTCCACTTATGTTACTGGTTCAAACCAGTTTTGTAGCTTTATAACAAGAAAGAGCAGTGATCAAAGGTCAACGTTTGTTGACATAATTTTATAACTTACAGAACCATATTTACTTAATAACAGATAACAGATACGGTATCTCCACATGCTGTTGGAATACTAATTATCATACCTCTAGGCATCAGACGTTTCATTATTTAAAATTTTATTATATAAACATTAACACTTTTACAATAGTTTCACCTTAGCACAGTGGATGTGCAAACGAACAGAAACATTATACATTTTCTACATCATTATATTTTATTACTATAAGTTGGATTCACGATGACATTCATTGTGATTATTGTTAAGATTTATGCAGTATTTACTAATTTCAGTCAACTTATAGTGCAATGTCAGTCACTCTTTATTTAATTTTTATTGCTGTCTCTGATTCCAGGAGGTGTCGAAATCACCCGCTTCTTGCCTTTGACCTGGTCAATGGCTTTTATCATCTTGTATTGTCGTTTAGGGGGGATTTGCCGTTTTTTGTGTTCATTTTGTTGTCTTTTGATCTCAGCCTTGGCCCGTTGCACTGCTGCCTCAGTAGAAGTGACTGATTGTATAACTGGTTCTCTGATGGAGTTGACTGGTATCCACTTGACTCTTCCCCTTCTTCCATAACCAGGTTGCTCTATGACACGCCCTTCCACCTGAGCTCTAATGAATTTCTTCCACACTTTCGGATCATCCACATAAGGCACTAGCTTTGGCATGGTTTTTTCGAAGTGTTCACGATGGGTGCTAGCTTTGAAATGATTAAAATAATATGTTGTTTAATGTATTTAAGTCATTTCAGAGCAGTCCAAGTAAGAGGGGTGTTATGCTGTGTTAGCATTATCATCAGCATCATCAGTGCCATCTTCATTCTCGCTTGCATCGTCACTGTTATAAGTAGAACCATCATCATTATTGCTTCCTTCCTTTGTATAATCCTCATCATGATCAAAAAGCTCATCTGCCAGACGTGAAAATCGGGACATGGCTTTTTGGATAGCTCTGTCAAAGGAAAAACCATTGTTTACCAATGATTCGACAACTTCCGTAATAGTGTCATGAATATCCAATTTTTGCAAGTCTATGATCTGATATAGAAGCTGTCCATACTGCCTTAGAAAACGGGCTTTAACTTCTGGTAATAACTTTAGTTTGGCCTTTTCAATGGATTCTTTTTCACCCAGTCCTCTGTCTTGGTATTTTGACACCAGCCTGTTGAACTCTTTATCAAAATAATTATAAATCTTGTTTCTCATCTCCAACAATGTTTTATTTTCTCTGACATCATGCAGAAGAATTTTTTTCTTTGAAGGCTCTTCAACATCACTGTCATCTTCCTCTACACATCGTGTACGTTTTCTGTGATTGGTCACATCTGTTGGTGTCATAAAGACCAGACCACAGTCTAGACAATGGGGAAAGTGCTTAAGACCGTGTTTCCAGCTCTCCTCTGCCATGGCCAGTCCTGGTGTATACTGTTGACATGGGGTAAATGTTTGGGTATTTATAGCAGATTGGACGATTCCACAAGCAGGAGTTTCAGCATCTAATCTTGAACGTTGGGTAGTCAAAGTAGGTACATATGGTTTTGACTGTATCTGTGTTGAGAGGTGTATTTCTTTAATTTCTTCACTTCCCTTTAGTCTATCACTCTCAGGAGTCTCTTGTTTTAAATCAACCAATAGATGGCCGTATGGTTGAGCAGTAGCTTTGTGATAGACCTTCAAAAGCTTTTCAGGATTTCCTGGATACATTTGACGAGCCAAGTGAAAAATCTGCTGCTTGTCCCGGGGATTTTTAAACAGATTAATATAGTGACTGTTGAGACTCATTGTACGATTTTCACGCCCACGATAAAACAAATTTTGTAGAATACATATGACACTAATATTTCGGTGATGTGAACCTCTGGTGAAAAGCTCTGACACTGTCTTGGCTCTTGTAGCATCAGTCATCATGTCATCAATGATTACCAAATTATTCACAGAAGGCTCCATTGTGTCAAAGTCTGATGGCAATCCCATCACAAATTCAACTAAGGGATGCTGTGTTTTTATTTCTATGTATAACGGCTGCCACTCAGAAAAATACCAAATAATTATCTGAGGAGCTGGTCTGATCATAATGTCAGCCTGATTGATTACTTCCTTGACATATGTGCTCTTTCCACACCCTGTGGGTCCACATACCATCATTGTGAAGGGATGTTGCAGGACAACACCACCTCCAAGATTCATGCAATGTTCCTGATGCATTTCAGATGGTTGACAAGTGGTCTTTTTGTGTCGATACAGACTAGAACAATGACTGTAAGTCCTTCCGCAAGAACATGTGTGATCACTCTTTGACATCTTTTAGAAATATGAATAACTTATACAGTTAAGCCAGTTATATACCATAATCTAGTAAAACGCATTGCATTATGGGATAGCATGAGCATAGTATAGCATGTCAAATGTAGCATAACATGTAGCATAGCTTAGCATGTAGCATAGCATAGCATGAAGCATAACATAGCATGTAGAATAGCATAGTATGTAGCATAGCATAGCATGTAGCATAGCATAGCATGTAGCATAGTATAGCATTTCACATGTAGCATAACATGTAACATGTAGCATAGCATAGCATAGCATGTAGCATAGCATAACATATAGCATAGCATAGCATGTAGCATACATAGCATGTAGCATAGCATGTAGCATAGCTTAGCATGTAGCATAGCATAACATGAAGCATAGCATAGCATGTAGCATAACATAGCATGTAGCATAGCTTAACATGTAGCATAGCATAACATGTAGCATAGCATAGCATGTAGCATAACATAGCATGTAGCATAGCATGTAGCATAGCTTAGCATGTAGCATAGCATAACATGTAGCATAGCATGTAGCATAACATAGCATGTAGCATATCATAGTATGTAGCATAGCATAGCATGTAGCATAGCATAGCATGTAGCATAGCATAGCATGTAGCATAGTATAGCATGTAGCATGTAGTATAGCATGTGGAATAACCAGCATAACACGTAGCATTGTACAGCATGTAACATGTAGCATAGCATGTAGAATAGAATAGCATTAGAATAGCATTTAGCATAGCATGTTGCATAACATACAGCATAGCATGAAGCATAGCAATTAGCATTGTATGTCAATGTTTTCACTGAGCTGGGATTATCTTATAAGTTGACCCCTCTCTTAACAATTATCAGTTACCTTTGTCCAGTCATGTCAGTGGCAGTGGAAGTGGAAGCCTGCACTTGCCTGTACCTCGATTGGTTAAAATAATCCAAACATACTGTCCCCTTATTGGTTAAAATGATTCTGCATCTCGAAACCTGATTGGTTAAGACATACTATACTGTGATTGGTTAAAAGAATCCAAACATTCTGTTCCTTATTGGGTAAAACGATTCTGCATCTCGAAACCTGGTTGGTTAAAATATACTGTACTCTGATTGGTTAACATAATTCTGCAAATTAAAACCTGTTTGGTTGAAATGGTTCTGCAGTTATCTTTTTTACTGTTTTATCAGTTTGTTATCCACCTTTGACCTATAACAATGAAACATCCATGAAGTAGACAAGATACATTATCACATAGTCACCAGGTTACCTTAACAGTGTTTGTTTGATTATCTTATCAATTGAGCTCTCTCTTATCAGTTATCAGTAACCTTTGACCATTTATATCAGTAACCATGTGACCTATGACATCATTTCTGTGCATTGGGCATAGAACTCAAACCTATGTTCTTTTATCAATTATCAGTAACCTTTGTCCAGTTATAACAGAAACCATGGTAGTTATCTTTTTCACTGTCTTATCAGTTTATTATCTTTCTCTTATCAATTACAGTAACCTTTGACCAGGGTCGCGAGTAAATCTCAGGCACGACATGGAAATCTGAAATCATAGAGGGCGCATATTCATTTTACACACGGCGAAATGAAATGAGATTTCCCGGGAAATTTTGGACAATACTAGTATATTATAGTCTATTGTACATTGTACAACCACATTTGACCAGCACGATCACAAATCACATAAGGACCAATTAATATGATCTAAAACAATCAACCACGTACTGACCGAGCTTAGTAAAGAAAAAATATCAAGGATCAAGGTAAATCACTTATGATCAGGAACAATCACCTAAACCAGGGACAATCAACTAAGATTAGAACAATTGAGTACAATCACAGTATCAAAACAAAATATTAAGAATCACAACCAAACAATTGCCCAGAAGAGTCAAGAAAAATTTAAAGTAATAAAAACAATCACTTAAGATTAAGAACAATCACCTGTAAAATTGTTTAGGATCGACCCAATCCCTAAGGATCAAGACAGATACCAAAGATCAAGATCATGAGGATATTTCTAAGGATCAAAAACATTATCACTTAAGATCAATAACAATCACCTAGGATCAAGATTAATCACTTAGAATTAAGAACACCAAGGGCTCAGAAGAAATTTTTGGATCGGGAACAATCACTTAGTGTGCTGTTAATGGGTTCAATATTGTAACTTAAAAGTCCAATATAAGATGAGATATAATGCATTTTTATTTGAGACATAAATACTGTAACTTGACAGACATCTAGCAGCCCCTCGGCTATTGGCTAAAACACATCACGTGGTACAAAAGTAGGTCGAATTTGTGTAGTCCAGCCATATTTAGACAGACTTCCAGTACAAGTGCACTTGGATTTGCGCCCTCTATAATTTCAGATTTCCATGTTGTGCCTGAGATTTACTCGCGACCCTTTGACCAGTTATATCAGTAACCATGTGACCTATGACGTCACTTCCACTTCCGGTGCATCGTCTTATATTTTTTACTGTTTTATCAGTTTGTTATCCACCTTTGACCTATAACAATGAAACATCCATGAAGTAGACAAGATAGCTTATCACATAGTCACCAGGTTACCTTAACAGTGTTTGTTTGATTATCTTACCAATTGAGCTTTCTCTTATTAGTTATCAGTAACCTTTGACCAGTTATATCAGAAACCATGGTAGTTATCTTTTTCACTGTCTTATCAGTTTATTATCTCTCTCTTATCAATTATCAGTAACCTTTGACCAGTTATATCAGTAACCATGTGACCTATGACGTCACTTCCACTTCCGGTGCATCGTCTTATCTTTTTCACTGTTTTATCAGTTTGTTATCCACCTTTGACCTATAACAATGAAACATCCATGAAGTAGACAAGATAGCTTATCACATAGTCACCAGGTTACCTTAACAGTGTTTGTTTGATTATCTTATCAATTGAGCTCTCTCTTATTAGTTATCAGTAACCTTTGACCAGTTATATCAGAAACCATGGTAGTTATCTTTTTCACTGTCTTATCAGTTTATTATCTCTCTCTTATCAATTATCAGTAACCTTTGACCAGTTATATCAGTAACCATGTGACCTATGACGTCACTTCCACTTCCAGTGCATCATCTTACCACGTGATCTATGACGTCACTTCCGGTGCATATGGCATATGACGTCACGTCCGGTGCACCATGGTGCACAAGTACCGGTGCCGGTTGTAGGTCGAAAGGCCCGCCGTATACTACTCATACCTATACAACTTTAGTTGCTCAGCTTAGTAAAATTGGACGGCAGAGATCATTTCTACACGTTTTAAAACAATTTTTGTGTAAATTGGATGAAAATTGTTCAAATGAGAGCAATTTTTGTGAAAAATTTTGTGACGGATTTTCTCGTCCCTCTGGGCACCAGTCTTATTTCATTTGTGACGGATCCGTCACTCTGGGTATTCAAGAGGTTAAAATAAATACTGTTCTCTGTCTTAAGTTTGTTATCTCTCATTGGCTCTGTTATCTCTCATTGATTCTCATTGGCTCTGTTATCTCTCATTGATTCTCATTGGCTCTGTTATCTCTCATTGATTCTCATTGGCTCTGTTATCTCTCATTGATTCTCCGTGGTGTTCAGATTAGGCAGGTTTTACTGTATCTCAAATGTGATATATATAGAATATCAGATCATTTTTGAGCGATGTGTCTGATAATTGTTCTAGCAGATATCCCAAGGATCTCTATCATATCAGATATATCACTGAGTATTATCACGTAGATATGACACAGAGAAGGACCTCTTTTGACTCCTACATCATCCTTCAAGATTGGGCTTTACTGCTATAGCAGCCATAGAAAGCATTGAAATACCCCTGGACCAAGGATACTCTTATATTGCCAATTACCTATCAACGCATCCATTACTTATTGGAGCAATGAAATACAGGTGATAAACAAAAATGGGACAAAACATGTCGGCTCACATTTCTTCTCAGTTCTGACAGCTTCCTCATCAGACAAACACAGATTAAAGAAGAAATGTCATAACAACAGAGCATGTTGCTAATGCGGCACAAGGATGTGACGATTATGAGAATGGATATCCCCAGCATGGTCGTAACCAGAAGCTTTCATCAAATGAGAACCTTTACTGAGATATTGCACTTTCATGATGTTTACAGAATTTGCACGTATTATTATTGTTTGACATATGCCAGAAACTAATAATAGTTCTCATGAAAAAGAAGCTAAAGATATCATTTTATTTTATAAATAAGTCTTGAGGTTATTTTTAATATGTGAAGACAGGCCAATAACACAAGGATGAAGAAATAGGATACGCTTGATTGAATGCTTAACACCCGTGTTCCATATATAGTCACTATTATTTAAAAGTAGTAGATTATAGAGTCTTATTATAGACATTTGAATGTCATGTACATCCTTGTCACAAGGGTAGTATTTTAAGCATAAATGAAGTATTTTGAAAAAGGATGGTCAAGTATGAAAATGACTAATTTTCAAGAAACTGGTACCTTGACCCCTCCCTGACCCCTCCTGACCTGATCGGAAAAAAACAGTCTTCCATTCTCAAATTCTAGATAAGAAAGTTGTAGCCAGAGACCTACCTTATGATCAGTTTATTTGTCACCCTAAACTCATCAGCATTGTGAATAGCACTTGTTCTTGATCTGATTCTAGTATCCCATGAATAGGAATGAGTAAAAACAACTCTCACTGTTTGGAGCATCCCTAGGGGAATGTAATGTGAAATTGGATTTTAACAAAACAACAGAATAATGACAGTTGTAAAGCTCAATTTCATGTCTTCTATTATGACTTGAAACTTAATTGTGTCTCATTTGCATTAATTTGGCTGTTCCGTGCTTGGGATGCACATTATTGGTCGGTTAATAAGGATTAGCTCTAAGCCAACCATCCAGAAACTTTTTAAGTTGGTGATTTTTTAACTTATCCATTTAGTGGCCCATGGGCTTTACAGTGGGATGAACATTACAACATATAGTAGCCCATGGGGAGTAGGATGAACTCATTAGATGTATAAAATCACATTGGTGTTTTGTGGAGTAGATAATACTGACCTATGGACTAGATTTAATGTCTAGATTGATTTAAGTGTCAATTTAATTTCTTGGTCTGCTAAGATAACTTCATGCTTCAGTGTTTCTTTGCCCTGGTACCTTAACTGGGGAATTAAAGTCATTACATTTAAGCCAAATCCCTCACACTTACTCATAGATCAATCAAATGTTTAACAAAGCATTGCGATTTATCACACAAAATATTGATCAATATGGACTTAGGGATGGCAAACAAATGTTGCCATTTTGGGAAAAATAAAATTGAATTCATATCATATACTTGCACACCCTTCCTCCACCATATAACAAAATTTGAAAATGTAGATTTGCCTTTCACTTGCATTTTTCAAAAAATCAACATTCCTAACGAATGAAATTATCATTTACCCCTTCCCCTAATGAAATTAATTTTGTTTTTGGACACCTTCCCTTACAATTCTCCCAGCTTTGTACCCAGTAAAAAATTTCTTGAGAATCTCAGTCAAGTTTTGGAAATATTGTGAAAAATGTTTTGGCATTTCTTAAAAAGGATAAGACCAGGCGTAATGATTTGATCCTACTTTTATAAGAATTTTTTTTATTTTATCTTATCACAGATAAGAGGATTTTCCACCCAGTTGAGGAAAAAACCTGTGGAGATTTTGATTTGATTATTTGTGATTGACTACCCTTTGGATTCAATTTCACTTCTTAAAAGAGAGCTTCGTCTTCACTCTTTCAGTTTACCGTAAATCTCTGATATCACTGAGCCAATCAGAGTTCATCTTCGAAATACGGATGACTTTCTATATGGTCATTTCCTCTGACATCACAGCATAGTTAATGAGCATGTCTTTAGCCTGTGTTCCTTTCACTTTGCTGATTGGTTGAGAAGGGGACCTGGGCTGTCACAGCCACCAATCTTTGGGGCGGGCTGCTAAACTGTAATATAGTCTATACTAGGCAGAGGGTAGTTCATAACTAGACTCTGTGTGAAGGGTAGTGATTGACTATCTGTTGAATATGTGGTCACTAATATTGCATTGTGATATTTATATTGATGCTCTCATATTTCTAGAAATGATAAATCAAAGCAAGAAAATAGATAGAAAGAAACTTTGTAGCTGGTTACCTTATTTTTGCTATATTATTTATCATTTTTATCACTGTTATCACTATTATTACTTTTATTGTTTTAATTGGGCCTAAATATATTTTGAGATTTTAATTCCAATTTTTTTTTTTTTATACTTAATTTTAGGGAAATCCAAGGATTTTTTTATTTCTTAAAATGCAGTAGTACAATTCTTTTAATTTTGATGGCATTCATGTTTATGTCACCACCACATGTGGTGACATGTTGTCATAGTCTCCAACTTTTTTGTGGATGGTGTTTGGCAGTCAGCAGTCAGTTTCTGTAACAAATAGCAGGTGGTGATATTTTGCATGTCAATGCCTTGTAGTAATGTTAAGATATGATATAGTATCTAATACAATACTGAGATTTGATTTTTGTTGTGTCAATACATTGTTTAATTTGAACCAGACATGAAACATTATTACCCGTTGCGCAACTTGTATATTTTTATTCAAGGCACCATATCAAGTGTATCTTGTTTCTAATTCCTGAATTAATCATGTTTACCTGTTCCAGGTGAAGCTCCTTTGTCATTGAAAACACTATCAGAAGATCGGATGATTTTTGTCAGCGGAATATTGTTATTCAGATAAGTCATGCAAATGTAATTAGTATATGCAGAGGAATCAGATCGACAAAATTAAATGTAAACATGTCTTAAAAGACTCCATTATTAGGCATCATCTGATAAATATTCAATATTTAATGGAATAAGGTATGAAGCTATCTTCTCAAATTTCTTTTCTTAATATTCTCTGTTTTTGTCATCAAGAAGAAATATTACTTTTTGAAATAGGTTTTACATAAAAAACAACTTAGATTTGGATGCAACTTAACATCAAAATTAAAATGTACTGCATCAAATGTAACCCTATTATCTTCCATTCTGATTTATCAGAGTCTTCCTTTATCTAGAGCTCTATTCCAAGGGATCATAGAGACTGTGGTTCCCACAATGGTTATCATCCCTTTGCTTTAATCTCCTAGAATCACTTATGATTTATGCTGGAAAAGTCATTTTCTGCTAACCCTGTGTTTTAGCTGGGATTAACTGTTACTGCTTAGGTGTCTCCTGGAGCAAGCTGTTAGAGATATATCAAATAATTGCATTCCCTTTTTTCATTGTTGTTATATGTTGAGTTATGAATACTTGTTTTTATGTTTGATTATAACTGTATTTATTGTAGGTAGCTATATCAATATAAAAACTGTTTTTTCTAGAGTCTCAGTAATGATTTAAAAGTGTTCAGATTAGCAGGTGTTCACATTTCAAGGTTTCTCAATATGTAAGTCAGTGGGAGATGAAAAAATTTGAAGTGTTCACATTGAGAGAATTTTGAGGTGTTTCATTTGAAATGACTAATGTAAATTGAAAAAATGAAGAATTTGTTTCATTCTGCTATAACAAAGTAATCCTTTGAAGAGAGTGCTTAATATCAACATTTGTCATGTATTTATTCGGTAATATCTCTTGACATTTGCAGAAATCTAGTTTTTGTTGAAGCCCCCAGATAAAATTATGGAATTTTTGAGGGAAATATAACATATACAATTTTGCAAAATGAAATAAAAAGCCATGACATTTCCAATGTTCAAATTAGTAAAATGTAGAATAGAGCTGATGATTGTTGTTCGATTCCAATTTAATCAAGAAATGACAAGAAGTAAAACAAATTCATTGTGATATTTTCAACATGGAGAAAAGCATTGCGACCTCACAAACTTCACTTGTGAACTTGATGACTTTGGTTTGTTATTCTGAATCTGCATTATGATTTATCTTTCCTCTTTGTCTCTCTATCCAAGGGATCAACTCTGAAATTCAGATTCATGTTCAATTTGCACAATTTGCTGCTCTTCAATTTGATTGGCCTTTTCGAGTTTAAACCATGTGCTAGTTGACTTCAGATTATACAACAAACCTTGGAGTGCAAAATATACTCACCAACTTAAGTAGATTACCCATTTTGGCTAAAGTTGAGTATGAACTGGAGGAACAAGGAGTTTATTAGCCAAGACCCCTCCAGGTATTCAGTCCCAAACCCCAGTTCAGATCACTCAAGCACTCAAGAATCCAGGCCACTCTAGATTGAAAGAAACAGAGAATGATTGGCAGCAGCGGTTGATCTTTTAATGTTGAGATAAGGTCAGATCTACTTTTCTGCTACCTGTTGCCTTATCTCCTTTTATCATTTCTGCTTTCACTTTAACAAGTTGGGGGAGGGGAGGCCTCGTGTCTCATTACAGCCGACTTATGGGCCCTCTTTCTGATGCTCATAACATCTTTCTGTTTCACCATCTCGGGGGCTGATAAGAAATGAGATGTCATGGTCTATCATAATGATGGGCCCTCAAGGTTCTTCTAAAAGGGCTTGTTGATGTAATACTATTTGTCTGCTCATTTCAACCTCTTTATTCTCTTCATTCATGTCATTCCATCACTCCAGCATTTTTAACATAAGTTTTCTTTACAAAGATCGTTTTTTACAAATGTCATGTCAATAAAAATCAGCCTATTTTATATTCTAGGTTAATGGTATTTTAAAGCAATCAGTCATCTTTACTTCAAAATAAATATAGAGAGTGCTGTTCATTTTTTACTCCTCATCAGGTGTAAGAGTTAGCACTCAAAGGAGGAGCATTATGACTTATCTAATATTGAGCCGTTTTTCCATCTCAGAATGTTGAGTGTTATTGATATACTGTCCCAAACAAAAATGTCCGCCTGCTCATGATTAATCATTTCATGTTTTTCTCTCTAAAATTTGAATGACCAACGTGATTTTTTGGTATTTCTATATACTTTAGAGTAAAAACTAAATATCTATACTTGAGTAGTTGATGATTTCACAAGATCCTTTCTAATATTTTGCATTTCAAAACAAGAATGTCTTGGGACGTGTCTGATTTATTGTCTATGGCTACTAGAGAAAGGATGTTAAAGACAGCTTGGACATTGATCAGATTATTCCAGATAAGTAAACTCCATAAATAAGAATTACTATGTTTTAACGAATGATAAGCCAATATTACATGTATATTAAACAAACGGATATGGTCTAGAATAGAGAAAGATGAAACAATTTTATATAAATACAATATGTTCACATTTGAAGTTTTTTAACATAAATGTCTGTGGCAGATAGAAAGCTGGGACAAAAAAATATGTTCACATTAGGAGGTGTTTCACTATATGTAGGTGTAAAATTATTCCTTAAAACTTATTTCACACGAACTGTAGAAAGGATGCTGTTACTAAAACAAAGATCAATCAAGAATGAAAAAAGTCAATATTTAAGAAATAATGATCAATATACTGGGAATTATATAGAGAGTAAATGGCCATGAGTGTTTATATATCATTCATACCATTATAATTAGATTTACTATAATTAAGATCAGAAAAATAAAGAGTGCACATAAATAATGGTTTTCCTGAGTCAGAGTGCTTTTAGACTGGAGATAAAACAACTTTGTTTTTCATCAGTAAATTGTTATCAGTGTCCTCAAGGCATAAGAAATCAACTCCTCAATAAATCAATGAAAAATTGAAAAATGGAAAATGCTAGGAATTATTTTACTTTTGAGTAATGTTTGTAGGAAGTGATAGGTAGTGGATTGGTCAGTAAGGTCTGTAGAGGAAGGGTTGATCAGGGTTTGAAGAAATGGTTGATCAGGGGTGGAAGAAATGGTTGCTCAGGAGTAAAAGAAATGGTTAATTAGAGATAGAAAAAATGGTTGATCAGGTTGATAAGAAATGGTTGATCAGGAGAATAATGGTTGATTTAGGCTAGAAGGGTTGAGGAATTGTTGACCAGGGGAAGAAGAAATGGTTGATCGGGGTGACAAGAAATGGTTGATCAGGGGTAGAACAAATGGTTGATCAGGAGAATAAGGGTAAAAAGGGTTGACCTGAGATGTAGAGGAATTGTCGACCAGGGCTGGTGAAAGGGTTAATCAGAGGTAGTTCATGTGTTAAGGAAAGAAAATAATTGAAAAGGGATAAACAAGGAGTTGATCAGGGATGGGAAAGTAGGTTGATCTCAGGGGTTCAGGAAGTGTTAGATGGATAGAGGGTTGGTAGATCAAGAGAGAGAAACGGCACATACACGATTAAATAACAGTGAATGATTTATGTTTATGATCTCTTTTCCTAAATCATATGACCTAGGATCACTGAATCATCCATGGCCTCAGCGTACTTACTGGGGCGTAAAGGCCTTAGAATTCATCAGTATAGTGGTAGTTTATTGCTTTTTCTGCTATTATCAGAGATCATCCAACTACCAATTAATTGTTTAATGAAATCATGAAATCTTGAACACAATATTGATTCATTTCTACAATTTAATATCTCACGAGTCACATTCTTGATATTACTCGAGCGAGTAATGCAGAGAAAGTCATGTTCATAATAACTGTTGTCGGCGATCTGAGTTATTATTTTGACGCTATTGATTCTCTGAAGAGATAAATGGGAGTTGAATCTTTGATGTGATAAAGCAGATCATGTTGAAAGTATACGTCAATAGCAACATGAATCGTATAATTGTAAAGATTCAATTTTGTTCATATTATTCAATTGATAACCTCTTATTTGAGAGTTTACAGTAATAATCCATCATTAAGTTTTACTTAATAAGTACATTGTGGTAGGCCACACCCTCTCCATATCTGTCCCTCTGGATGCAACAGAGAGAGATGCTATGAGTATGATGTGAACTAACTCCCTAACTTACAAGGTTGATATTCTTCTAGTTAGAGAGTCACTATGCAGCTTATTTTTCTCATCGGCAGAGATGAGCCAAGGAAAGTTGACAAAATTATTTTTCTCGGTTGGCTCTTGACTTGAATAGGTGTTCTGTTGAGTACAAAGAATAATTTCCAGCTCCCATGGGTTACTGTCTACGTGTCTAGTTCTAAACTATAACCTATGAAAAGGTTGGACAATTTTACAGTTGAACAGTCTAGCCTGTCCTACCTCTTGTAGTCGTTACAGCTCAAATCAACCGTGCTGACATTTTCTCAATCAATCATCAAGCAGAAACATTGGAAATAGAGAAAATAAGAAATATGAAGCATCCAGATGAGATTTTTGAAGAATTGAAAATTGTTATTTGATCACTCAGACATTTGCTATTGGAGTTCCAGTTATTATGGCACCAACAGAAGTATTGTTTTTGTCTCCAACTTTTTTGTGGACAGCAGTTGGTATTCAGCAGTCTGAGTCTGTAACAAATGTAACAAATGACAGGTGGTGACACTTTGCATGTTAATGCCTTGTCTAACTTTTTTGAAAGATCTACTCCCTTTGTAGTCTTTACTTTGCAAGTCTCAAGTTCAACTGGGTACACATTGGCCACCAGGGCTCAAATTGATGCTTATTATGATCAGTCATCTTATATTATCCCTGATCTATACTGTTGACATCTATTATTAGTATTTTTATTCGATTAGGGAACATAATATTGTATCGTGTCTGCAATATCATTTTGACAAGATGAACTGATATTTTGTCAACTGAGTGCTTACCTGTTTTGAAGATCTGAATATTTCACCATATCGACAGGGTTTTAAACAGATTTGTGATAGCAGGGCATGTAATTTTTGGCTCATATGGTCGATTGAATTTTCAATCGGATGCAAAACCAACATGTGGTTGCTCAGTGTTGGGGTGGTCACAGAGCTGGTATCAAGTTTTAGCACCAACTTGATGGGGAAAGAAATGGGGACTTCCTACTCATGCATCATGACCACTATCTATGTCCTCACAAGTATGGATGTTCGAGGAAATTTCCATTGTATAGAGAAGAATGATTGGGAAGTTGGACCATACATAAACAGCCCATTCTATTGAGACAATTCTTGAGTCAGACTTAATATGATAATATAAGGTTCCTTTGTGTATTATAAGTATACAGCCACCTCCTTTGTTATTCAACAGACTATAAAGGACACTGATCTGGGCTTTATTAAAGAAAATGATGAGATAGGTGAGTCTCTGGTTAAATTAGATATTGAATTTCAGGAAACTCTGCCTTATTAGCTTTATTAGAAGATTCTGTCATTTTGCAGCTTGTAAGTCAGCCAGCCTGCGGCATGCTTCATTGGAGAGATAATTGATTATGGTATATGAAGTGAGCCATGCTTCAACAGAAAGAGTGCTTGGCTAAGCTTCAATGAAGTCATTTCTAGTATTAAGGGGCTTGACGTATTCCTATCGTGACATATCACAGCCTTCTCTCAGTTTCCTTTCTAGAACCCATCCTTGTGCATTGCAGAGATGGTCTGAGTATCAGAATGCCGTATTCCTGTTGAACAAGAATGGAGTGATGCTCGTTCTGATACATTTTCTTTATTACCATGGTGATGGTTGTATGTTGGGTTGTCCATGATACATGCTGTTCAATTTAGTGAGGACACTCCCATGGGTTATTAAATTGGTATCCATTTTCTTTGGAATATGCCACTCTGTGGTGTTGACATTTTATCACAATGAGTTCATTTGATTCCTAGGGCATTGACACTGCTATGCTCACTTCAGTTCACATCAGTTTTAATGTAATCGACCCTTTCGTGTCACATTCTCATTTTCTTTAATCTTTTTTGTTTGTTCAAATTAAAAAAGCAAAATGAAAGTTTAGGATGACATAACTATCTTCTAGTATATCTGTCTCGTCTGTAACCTTGGAGGAATCGTACCACAAGTAATTAACTCTGATGAAGGTTACCCAATATGAAAAGTGTTACTCTTATTACGCCAAGTCATTTTCTCTAATATTTGAATGAAGTATTCTATTTTATAGGATTTTTGTACATTTTGGAATTTTTAACTACATGCCTATACACCTTTTCTGCGCTGATTCTATATATTTCAAGTACTATTTTTCATTTCAAATGATGACCCTTGTGGCATTTTCTAAGATATGTCCAGTTATTTGATGGAGTATTGATTGTTATCTTGAAGCCCTTTTCCAGGTGCTTATTAATGACATGACAAGTCAAACAGCAAATACAAATGGAAGTTATAATCTATCTTAGTGAAAAATTGCAAATCGAATCGGAAAATATTCATATCTGGTATATTAGTACGAGTATTCAGTTTGTGAAACCTAAAATATAAGTTCTAAGAGAAGGCAACCCATCATAAGCATTCTCTGTGAACAATTTTGAATTGAGGAGTTTACTAATCATCTATTGAATTGATTGATTGTTGAATTGATTAATTGTTGAATTGATTGATTGTTTGATAGAGTGCAGCATTAGTCTCACTCGATGACTGTCTGGGGAAGGATTGATCTTTCTGGGCTGTTCTAACTATAGGTTAGATATCATCATAGACAATGTCCTCTCTTAGAAATCGAGGTGAAAAGAATGAAATTAATAAGAAATACAGTAAACATGCATGTTTTTAAAATTTGTAATTATACCAAAATGCAAGAATATCGGATTCTTCATTCAAAGATCGGGGAAGAATACTGTCTGTGAGATATATGTAGAATGTTGTTTCAAGCAGGACAAGCAGTGTTTTGTTAGCCATTAAGACTCTGGACTATTTGCTGATGAGGATTGTGTCTTGTTAGGCGTAATGAGGCTCTGTGTGCATGATGAATCGAGGCAATACATAAAAGAGAAAGAAACAAATAGATTTCAAACAAATAAAGCTGTCAAGAAACAAATAAAGGTGTCAAGTGCTAACTGTTATTTTTGCTATTAGTATGGTCTAAAAATTCACAACTTCATGAAATTTATTTTGGACTTATTGAATTATATAGAATATTAATACTTGTTAATAAAAAACAGAACATGTTTAAACATACATGTAATTTCAAGATATAACATAATAACAAGTTCAATGTATACTATTATTTTATATTTATATTTTGCCCATTGTTTCTTTGAAATAGATATGAACTGGATACACTAACTAATTATATCCTGCTATGTTTTATGTACCTGCCAAGGTATCTTAGTCTAGAGTTGACGCTAATTAAAGATGAGATTTGTTTCACTGATGTAACATTCACCCTGGGAGTGATCATGCAACAGTCAGATTGATGAACTCTTGAATTGAAGCAATGTCATGTAGGGGACACAAGAGGTTAAGAGAAACAAAGCAGCCATTTGTGGCCGGAGCCAGCTTTTTGTAAGGGAGGCTGGAGGGATTTCCCCACCAACCCCACCCTCCCTGTCCACAAATAAATTTTTGCCTTGCTAAACCAACCCCCTTTGTATTATAAAGGGGAGGGGGGATCTGGAAGCTAACAATGGGGTACCCACATTTACCGTCAGCAAAAAAATGTCAGCGCTTGTGCTTAAAAAAAACTTTTGGGCCCTTAAAACCCCAAATTAG
>CAIIXF020000138.1:0-25000 GCA_903813345.2 Owenia fusiformis | reverse complement strand
TAATATGAAGGCTACCTAAAAAAGAAGCTTTGCTTCAGACTTTACCTAAAGTGAACCTCGAGTTTACCTACTGATGGAACTCTGTACATTGTATCCCTAATATTACCTAAATAACCAAAAGTAAATCTACATATAGGTACATTTAGGTAGTTACCTAGAGTGAACATAATTGGAATATTTGATCATCACCTAAAGTGATCCTCAATAGGATTTTAATATGGGGAATAAACCTAAAGCAAACCTAAAAAGTGCCTGATCCGTGCCTGAGTCTATGCCATGTAGTCTACTGCATAATTTTAGTTGTTATTCTCATAGTCATTTGTCATTTTCATCTTTTCAGGACTCCACTCATTCATATTTTCTGATTATATAAGAATTTTATATTTTCTGACTATTACTTAATTCACTTTTTAGGAAAACTGAAATTTTCTTGGATTTCAAGGTCAGAACATTTTCTGCAATTTTGGCAAGATGGTATAATATCAACTACATTGTATTTAACGAGAATTCTATCAGCAATCTCAATTTTTAAGACTAGTTTTGTCATCAGGATTTAGAAAAGAAATTTTTAAAACATAAATAGAACAAGACATAGCTTTTTTCCACACTTAAAAATTGATAGCGAACAAGGTGGTTCAAGCCATTCATCTCAGAAACTCTGAATGGCAGAACTAGAAGTCAAACTAAAAGATTTTCTCCATTATTCAATCCAATAATAAATGTGATTTATTTTTATATCATCATCCAGTATTACATAGCTATGTTGTTTAAAGTTCTGTATGTTCTGTAAGTTTCAATAGTTTCCATTTCACTACTTTGAATTAATACGAACCACAGTTTTAGATGGAATCAAATGCTATATGGAAAAATAGCATGACTTTTTTTAATTAAAAGTATTGTTTTACGTAGTGTAGCAATGTTACATCGCAATGCTCATAGTGTCATGCAATGGATGGACTAGTCTACATGACTGTATATTTATCTATAGTTAGTCTAAGCTGACAGTTTATAATGGCCCCTATTATAAAAATAATTATCAATGAACCAATCATCATCCAACCCAAAATCAATGCAGTTTTCATAATCAGTTCAGTTTCATTATTGTCCACAATAGTTGCCCATGGGGCAATAGTTGGGGCATACAGTATCAACCCTACAACCCAGAACCAAATGCCTTGAAGTAAGAAGGCATAACTCCGGGCGAATCCTCCCAGGTGGCTCTGAGGTGTTGTGTATTCAACTGCCAGTGTGACAACACCGAATCCAATAATACATATCAGAATTGAATGGAGTTGTATGTCTAGATCGTCACGATCGTGGATATGGAAATAAAAGAGGACCCCTTCTACTAAAACTGCTAGTCCAAAAGTGATGTAATCCGTTCCTTCAGGGAGTAGTTTTTGATGATGTAATAATATGTCCACTAAACCTGATACCAACATTCCTGCATACATAGTCACATGGTGCCAGTTTCCCAGTTCCATTTGCCCATCTTTGAATCCCGTAACAAGTTCTCCAATAATACCAACTGTTGAAGCGACAACTTTTAAAATTCCTTCCACTTGAAATGTTTTAAGTCCTTGACAACAACAACCACAAGGAAAAGTCAAAGAGTTCTTATACTCCAAATTTTCCCGCCTTGAAATTAGATAACGCTTCCATATGTTGACACTCCACCATATTGCAAATAAAATAAATAATGTTCCCGGGACTGCGTGTCCCAATAACGTCCCCATCTTACTTCACTATTTTTTTACTTTATGAATCACATATGGGATTATGGGTGGATCAAAACTTTTAGTCTATTTGTTTCCTGTCTTATTCTGTTAATGCTTAAAAATAATCAATACATTCATGCTTTACTGCAGGGCCTTTTTGTCACCATTGAAAAATCAGTAATGATTGTCATGCTGCTTCAGTACCCTTTCCTCTCTAAAATTTGAATAAAATGACTTCTTACACTCAGATTCAATTTAAAGAGTTGGCTGCATGGCTGTATAGCATATATGTATTTTATTTCTTACTGATTCCATTATCTCCTTCCCTATATTGATTTCATAAAGATTACCTCCATGATATTCTTCTTAGGGGTTTATGCCATATTGTTTACTTATATTGTCTACTTTCTGTTATCAATAGAGTTTTTGCCCTGCTTTCCTTTTGATACATACATGTAAATTTCTATTATCATTGATATTGTATAGGTTGTTTTTAAAGTTTTCTCATTCCATAATCAATATTGCAGCTTGTCAACAGACAACACAGAACTTGTTTGCATTTACTGTACCATGAATTAAGTTAATTAGTTTTGAAGTTGAATGTATCAGAATTAATAAAAATTGATCAATTCCATCAATTGCACATTAATTCCAATTTTCATATCAAATTCAATTTTGATGACGTTTGTGTGCGATATGCCTCATGATTTCCTCATTATTTGATAAAATTCCAATCTATTGCAAGGTACTTTAGTGATATATTTCCATTGTCGTTGTCTTTAAAAGTAGTTTCATTCAAAAATCTAAAAACAGTAAAACCTGCGTGTATTGAACACTTACTTGCTTTGTTTGAAAAAATGTTTGGTTTTAGTATACGTTTTCACTACAGTGAGGGTAATTTAAACAGAAGTCAATAGAGGAAGGGTGTCCACTAGAGGCAGGTGTTCACTAAAGAGAGAGAGAGGTGTTCACTGAGACAGGTTTTATTGTATTGCAAAAGCAGTTTACAAGGATTGTTAAAGAAACACTGACTTACAGTCAATTGGCTCAATAAATGCATCACTTAGTATCATATAGCATAATAGACATGATACAGTATATTAACCAGTACTATGAATTATTTTCAGATCAACTTTCAGGTCACCTCTTACATTACGGAGTTAATTAATGAATGCTTTCAATAAATGTAGTGAATTTTTTGATGGTTAAATGGTGGTAAAAGCTTATTTGAACGTTCTTATCTTCTCATTATATCACTATCGTGACTTTCAATTCAAAACACATGTGTACAATGAAAAATATTGAATTTAAGAGATTGTCTCCCTTGAATCAAACTAAAGCATGGAGCAATTGTGATTATTATTAAATTATATGCTTGACTAAGGAATAACAAAAAAATATTAAAGCTCTTATAGGCTGTTATTGTAAGTATTGACAGGTTGCCACAAAATGAAATATTGACTTAAAATTGTTAACAAATTACAAAGTTTGAATTTAGTTTCATATTACAAACTTGAAAATGAATGAATTTCAATATTACGAAACACCTAGGTATATAGAGTTTATGATAATGGACTGGTATGATGCCAACAGGTGGGCAGATACGGTTCAACAGATACTTATTTTCAATCATAACTTGCCTTTAGTGCCTTTTTAATTTTAAAAAATATGATACCTGTCAGGCCCATAGCCAGGATTTGCCGAGGGGAGGTTCAGTTTTCAAAAATTTCCAGGGGGATTCACATCTGACAATTTTGGCCCAAATATGGCTAAAATCACTTGAGAAATGCTCAAAATGGTGAAAAAGAAGCTAAGAAGCTCCTCCTTTTTCCATATTTTCATGACAAGAATTATCTTTACACATTTAATATTATTTTCCCTGAGAAAGAGTTCTTCATTGTGCCATAATTTCTCTTTGGCGAAATTGATTTATGCCAAGCTGAGATTGTGCTCTTGATTCATGGTGTTTTGTAAAAAAAATAAAAAAAGTGACAAGAAACCTATATACAAATGTACAATATACAAGGTGGTCAAAAATGGCTTGTTGTGTACATTGAATTCACTGACAATTAGCAAAATATTTATACAGGCTTACATCTCAAATATATATTAGCACTTCAGAGTGCCCATTGCATAAAAGTACAAATATTCTAATGTACATGTATGTGTGAGTGTCATTATCAGAATGTGTGTGAATGTCATTAACAGAAAACAGAGAGAGATACTTGGAAGTACATTTACCTGTATGTATGTGTGTCACTAACTGGGACTGGATCTTGGAAGTACATGTCAAGGAATGAATCAACAGTTTCCATCACTATGCTTCGAACCTGCAATCAAAAAGACATTTAAGCCAATTGTTTTTTTATTTGGCCTATTTCAATTTTAAAACTGATTCAAACATGTGCACTACATGTAGGTGTACAGGTGTACATGTTTTACTGTATCAAATGATAATGAAAAGCACAAGTCAGCTGTCAATCTAATTAAAGGGAGACTTAGCATACTCTTCAGTGTTCCTAGGCTGAATAAAAACGTTTCATCATCCTATAGTATTTGAACTGGATTGATAAGTACATTCAAACTATTGAATCATGATGACACCTAAAACACTTCAAGCGGGACACATCAATTTATTTCTAAAATCATTATTAAAACCAGTTGGTGAAGATTCTGGTCTTTATATGAGCTGCTAGGGGTTAACCACATATGCCATCTATTCATTCAAATGTAATTTGAAAAACACAAGTCAATTGGAAATTCAAAATTCAAATCTAATTTTGGGCTAAATCACATTTCTATATATGCATACCATGCATGTATTCCTATTTACTTACAAGGTAATAGTGTGGTATCTGCCATGATTCATAACTCAATGGCCCCAATTCTCCATTATAAGGTCTGTGTAATCTTCTCCATCTTGCTTGCTGCAACTTCCTATAAGAAAAATAATGTCACCATCATTAACTTAAAGGTAATATATAAATTAATTAATTATAGATATCAACTTTAATGTTTTACTTGCATGTACTATAAGCAAGTGATTTTTACCTAATAAGGACGGCAAAAACATGTAACAGGAATTAATTGATGTACACATTAGAGGAAGTCACATTTCAACATTTGCTAATTTCAGAGATAGGGAGTCAGAGGAAGAAAAGGATGAAAAACTAAAATAGGGATGGGAAAAAAGGACAGATAAAAGATTGGAAAGGACAAAGAAGAAGAATGTGTATGTAGAGGAGGGGGAGATTTTACACTCACCTAAGACTATGGATGTTGGTCTTATTCTCATGAATGTATGTAGAGGAGGGGGAGATTTTACACTCACCTAAGACTATGTATGTTGGTCTCATACTCATGAATGTATGTAGAGGAGGGGGAGATTTTACACTCACCTAAGACTATGTATGTTGGTCTCATACTCCTGAATGTTGTCTTTCACATTGTTGATAAATATGTTCACATCATGTGGTTTCCTTCTTCCACTGATAATACCTAAATGTAAGATGATATTCTCTATAAATATTTTCATTAACCCTAGGTAATGATAACATACATGTATATGCTATCACGACCCTGTCATATTCACAAAAACACATATTACCTCGAGCTTTTATGACCTTTATGTTAATGGTTGACCTTCAGCTTCATATAAAACCGATAAATAGAATAGAAAAAACTAGTCTAGGCTACAAGCCTTTGTGTTCCCCCCGCACTAAAGTGTTTTGAGTTTTAAGTTTTGAAATAATTCTATGGTCAATTTGGCAATAGCAATACTAGTAGAGTAAATTTTTCCAGAATCCTCTTGGAACATGCACCTTAAGTTTTGTGTAAAGTAACTATGCAAAGTACAAAAATTCACTGCAGCTCATGAGACTTCAGTGAAGACATCAACACCATTTAATAGAGGTCACTATACTACATGTAGTACATTGTCTTATTTGAATGAAAGTTCTCACCTCTGTCAGGCCTTGTACATGCCTCCTTCTCAAGTAGTTTCTGTTTTCTTGCTCTAAGGTCTCTAAAATAAAGGTAAACAGTATAATATATTATTTAAAAATAGTCATGCAGAATTTTCAGTTCATCAATTCATTTTCCTAATGGATCAAAGCAAGTAGTTATTCACTATTCATTATTCATTATTAGACAATGACTAATGTTAATAAGAGAATTATTGGAATTCATGCACAAATGGTTAAAATATTGTATGTGAGGCTTGTAATGTTTAGTTCAGTCTAACAAAGGAATGATGTGATAATCTCAGGTGATAATGTCCATGGTTGAACAGGCCCGTAGCCAGGATTGCCAAGGGGGGTTCACTTTTTGAAAAATTCCAGGGGGTTAACTTGTGACAATTTTGGTCCAAAAATGGCCAAAATCACTTAAAAGTGCTCAGTGATTTTGAATCCCCCTGGCTACGGGCCTGTTAAATCTAATCAAGATCAAGTAAAATGGTTACTAAAACATATGAGCAAAAATTTAACAAGTATTCAGCTTAAGGACACAAACATTTTGTATTTATCAAACTTTTGAAAAACAGATTGTTTGCATAATGCCATTTTAATGTACTTTTGTTACTCTTTGCTATATAATCCGCCAACCACCAACCGCTGTCAAAAGAAACGGAGACCATAACAATATGTCACCACTTTTTGGTGGTGAAATAAAAATTGTCATTTTCAAAGAGGAATGGCAGAATGAATCAATGATCTATGATTTTAATTGTTCCAAAATTATATGCAAAATGTTACCACCTGCCATTTGTAACAGATGTCAACAACCGAACAATGACCACCAAATACAAACCATCGAACACCATCCAAAACAGTTGGAGACTATAACAATATTTTACCATATTCTGATGGTGACATTATAATTAAACTAGACTATCCAAGAAATATTCTGTTGTTTAGTTTTGAAGATAATACACCCTTTTAATAGTCTACTCTCCTGTATAAATTACTCACTTGAGATGCAGTAATAGAGAATCACTTTTCTTAGCATGCTGCTTAGTTCGCTCCTGGATTTGCTCATGGAGTGTGACATGTTGACGCCTCACACTTCTGTCAGTGTTTTGCGCCATGCTGGAGTCTCAGATCATATCATGAATTGGAGGAGGATGATCAAGATCTGAAGACAAGAACATACTGGAAATACAGTTGTGACAATCTCTAAATGCATTATCTTTGTTTTCCTGTTTTTGTTCTCATGTTTTTGGGTATATGTCAAACAAACACGGTTATGGGAAGTCCTCCATATATATTACTTATATTATTTGTCAGGTTACGCAGCTTCCATCCAAAATAAAAAATATGTATTTTTGAAATAAATTATTTGTCTAGTTTTCGTTAAACAAATATCCTGAGACACATAGGGCCTGTAGAAAACACTAAACAGAAAAATAAAAAAAATATTCATACCTCCAAATCTGTTTTATTGGTCAGATAATGCACCAAATCATAATGGTTGTTCAAAATAAAAATTTAAGGGGACAGAGCGCCTTATCTCGCGAGAATAAAGCAAATCACGCAAAGGCGCGCATGCGCACAACGGTACCCGGAAACATGGCTCAGTTTGTGAATTTACCACGGGAAAATGTCAAGGATTTAGTTGCCGCTGGTCATAATGTTTGCATTGTAGGTCAAGCAGGAACTGCTAAGAGAACTCTTCTTCGAGAATTACTTTATGATGCCAAAAATGCCGGAAAAAAGGTAGAAAACGCAATAGTGTTCCCAAAAATTTTCGCGGGGTTTTTATGACACATGCGCAGTAGAAATTGTCAATTTACTGAGCGGAACTTTCAATGGCCTGGAGAAATTTTACTCACGAGAATTGATGATTACTGAACACATATAGGCATAAGAGGTGAGCGACCCAGTTATTTTTGCGTATAAATGTTTCAAGAATAGCATGATATCAAATAATCTGTACATTATGCTACGATTCATTCAAAAATTAAATCTAGAGGACAGGTGACCATATTATTTTCATATTTTTTAATTTTTGGTAGCATTACCTGGTGTATATACCTCCTAGATGGAGGACTTCCCACTATCCGTGCAAACAAATGTAACAAGTGAATGGAAAAAAATTATAAAACTTACCAATGATTTCATTTCTTCTTCCTAACCTAAGCTTAGACCATTGGCACAATAATGCTGCCTTTCAACACTTGCTACAGCTTATCTCTTGTGTTTGATTTTATTTTTCACATAAGCACATGAAAATAGGGTCATATTTTTCGTTTTAAAAGATTCGAGCCGCTGCAGTTTATTCGCATTTTCCCCCAAGAACTGCTAAATAGTTACTAAAATTTTGAAAATAATCCCGCTATAGCGACAAATGATTATGCCACTCTACACTATCACGAAATTCTAAATACACCAGCTGTCCAGTGAGAACTATTTAATCATTTTTAGTGTATTCTAGTGTTGATTTACAAATATAATAAAAATGATATGAGCTCTAGCGGATCCACGGGGGTGGGCAGAGGGGTTCATAAACATTCATTTTCATTTTAATTTCCTCACTTTCGAATCATGATGCAAAGGGAGAGCAGACATATTTAACAAAGGGTCTCACAATCTAGTTGCCATCTCTAAACCCACCTCAAGCCATCACAAAACTAGATGGTGCATGCCATCCATCAAAATTTATCGCGGCCCTGCGGCGCTGCTAGGTCCAGCTACTTGCCCAAATGAGTTTCTTCAGTGCCAGTATGCCCAACATCTGGAACCCAACATCTACATAACTATATGTTAAAATCTTATTTTTAGGAGTTAGGAAACATATATTAATGCGTAATTATGCATGTGGACTCAGTGCAATGTGGAATAACCATTCCTTGAAGGTGTTACTTTCCAAAATTTTGCACGAGATGTGCAGCATTGAGTGTTAATTTTAGGAAAGAATGCCTGAAAGGAATGGTCATTCCTCAATGCCTTGAGCCTGGGACTTCAATTCTTTTCACACATTGCAAAATATTTTCTACCACGCCACTTAAAAGATCACTGAAAGGACACATTTTCGGTAGTAAGTAGCATCAATTTTAATCTGTACTGTCAAGTTGTCACCTTGACAACCATTCAATGGTGACATTGGGTGCGGTGATTGGTTATAAGATGGACTGCAGTTATATAAAATACTGTGTTCTGATGATGAAATCGGACACACCTTGTCTAGCTATGTGTGGATTCATAATAACAATATAGAGTTGGCTCAGTTATTGTAAGCAATTCCAATGACAAGAAAATAATGTAATAATAATGTCATTACGAGTCTATTTCTCAGTATCAGTTCATTAACGCATATTTATCTAAAATGGAATAAAATATTTATGATAAATAAAAATGTTTCATTGGAAAGAATGTTTACAAAGCACTGAGGCTCTATCTACCTTTCAATTATTCACACACGGCAACCGACAACCCTGACAGCATCTACAGGAAGAAGCCATTGTCGCAAATGGCTGCTATACATGTGGATCTTAGGAGGGCAACCCCCCCCAGGATGGGCCCAGAAAAAATTGAGTGACAAATTAGTTGGCCTTTTTCGGGCCTTATTTTTTATTTAAGCCAAATTATCAAGAAAATGGGCCTTAAATTTTCAATATTTGGGCCCATTTATTGGTTTTAGGGGCACAACATTTTCTTCCGCGTTTCAAATTTGGAATTTCCCCTTGTTAGTTTTAAGATCCGTCCTTGATGATGCGCTTATGTAATAAACACAATACAACTTTTAGTTTGATCTTATTAAGGACACTGTTATCAATTTTCAAAAAATGAGAAGAACAGCATTGGGTGAAGATGCTGTGAATTTGACCTAAGCCATAAAAGCTGCCTAGAATTGTACGATACTTGTGAAGTAATAATCAACCCATAATGCAAATTTGCACTTTTTAGATTCAAACTTGCAATTGTTGTCACTTGTTTTGGTGACCCGAGGCCACTTTGAGTAATGTTCAGTAATGTACACGTTTTCTACTACATAGAAAAGTGAACTTCAATGACGTGTATGTCATTATGTTCCAAATTGCCCCATATCAAAGAACTGGTTCAAAGGCAAATGTATAATTCTTTAACCGGATAAAAGGTTATGTTGCATGTAACTAGTTGCTATAGAGATTGTGCCGTTTTGATACCCTGTAGACTGCACATCACATTACTTTTGATCACTTACTTCAGCAAAACCTGTAGTTGTGAAAGTAATTATGGCGTTACATTTCTCATTTTCTGTTCCGTTGTCACTACATGCCGTTGTCCATTCAATTTTAAATGAGGTTTTCTAACATTTGCCATTAATAGAACTTGCATTTTTCTCTAATTTTTTAAATAAAGACTTACTCCCAATTTTAAACAAAAAGTCTTTGATTGTAAAAAAAACAATTGTTGATATTTTTTGTGCCGAAGGAATTTACTCTTCTTGCGAAGTCTGTCTGGCTAAAAATATCCAATGAATACAACTTGCAAAACTTAAGAACTTACTCTTCTTGCTTTATAATCTCATCTGGAAGAAAGACTTTATAGAAGAAAAACCGCCCCATCAGTCCGCCATTATGGGCAATGGTTTCCGGAGTAGCCATTTCAGGATGGTCCGGTATGTGATTAGAATAACAACTTTGAATAAACAATGAGAAAATAAAAACAACTACAAATCAAAGCTTTTAACCATAAAATAAAATATTAAAGTACCCTGTTATGTCATTAGGATCCCATAAATTATTCTTGTTGCATAAATGTACTTATAAGTAGATTTTTTATCCCACTAAATCACACATTGTTTTCATGGATGGCGTGACAGATGAAATGTACTTTTTGGCTGAAACCATAATCGATTGTATACAGGTGATATATAAGTATATTGAAGGGCGTACTCGTGAATTGAGTTTGATCAACTCATCATCGGTACTTGTTACAGCAATATAAGAAGCAAAGAAACGATGATTTTTACAACAATAATTTTTGGCATATTTGTTTTGAAAACAATCTGCCTCGTGTCAGTGACATCTCAGACGACTGCAGCAGGTGTAAACTTTTGTTCGTTAACCTTTTCGACATCATGCAAATATTAAAGCTTGTTAATCGGTCTAAATCACTTAATTTCTTGGTAGCCGTGGAAATGGAAATAATATAGATTTAAATGATTAAATTTTATACATTAGTATTACCATTGCAGTTCACCATGACTGTCGCGGAGTAGGTGGACTTAGCATCACCAATATTGTAACCCTTAGTGGTCGTAGATTTACAGTTCTCTGTAGAGACGGGCGCTTGGTAATTGCACGCAGGTTTGATGGATCCGTAAACTTCAATCGAAATTGGGAAGAATACAAAAATGGGTTTGGAGATGCAAGCGGAGAGTACTTCATAGGGTTTGAAAATCTTATTGCTCTGTTACATCAGAAACGCTATGCATTACGTATAGAGCTAACAACATGGGACTTACAGACCAAGTATGCTAACTACGGAGGATTTGACATTGATTCTGAGGCAAACAAGTACAAACTTAGACTAAGCGGCTATAGCGGTACTGCAGGAGATGCGTTCATGAAGCGACACAGTGGCAAGCTGTTTAGCACTAAAGACAGAGATAATGATAACCATTCAGGCAATTGCTCCGCAGAAAGAAATGGGGCATATTGGTATGATGCCTGTACTGATTCAAACCTTTTTGGTCATTATTCAACTGGCCCAAAATGTGATGTTTTTGCAAGATGCATTACCTGGATAAAATGGCCAGAAAAATTTCTTGATGATGACAAAGTCGAGGTTTCAGTGTCGTGGTACTCTTTCAAATTTATGGAAATGAGTATTTTAGCTTATAAGAGGTACGCATTGTGAAAATGGTAAATAAATATCAAGATATTATATGAAACACGTAATTTTTGTAGTTTACAGAAGATAGTAATACAATGATAAAGTCGCAGCTATCTTTGGCAGGATGCATGATAAATACGATAGCTCATATTCAATGCTGGTGAAAATTCTAGCGGTCAAAATGGGTACTGCCCATGTGCAGGGAGTGGAATGCTGTAATGTTGTTATTATCTTGTTATATACTACCTTGTCGACGCCTATCTTGGGTTCTGGACGTTATGACGAGGGGCCCCTTTGATGCTCTCGCTAGGTCTGATAGTTGTCGCTTATTTGGTTCTTGGATCATTTGTACAACGTTATGTTCTTATTTCTTATTTTATATCTTCACATAATACTTACATGTGTATGCTTTGACTTCTCTTTGTGAACTAACTGTTCTTTTCAAAATCATAATTGGCTTCTCTGATTGCACTTTCCAGTTTTGAGTCTAGTTTAGTTTACTCTAGTGCCATCTTTTGATCAACTTTAAACTTTAAGTTCCATATACATTACATCTTCCCCCTTTCTTTTGACTGTTTTTGGTCTTTTTCTATCTTTTTCCATAAAACAGTCACGTCTGATATGACTTTCTTCTTTAAGGGATGGATTGTCCCCAAAAGTTAAAAAAAATTGTCCATTAAACTAATTCTCAGGGATTGCTTTTTCCCAAAAATTAAAACTTTCACTAATTAAGGATCAATTCTTCAAACTTCAAATGTCCTCAATTATGCACTTTTTACAATTGTGTTTCTATGAAATGTCTTTAAATGCATAGAATTATAATTTTCCTCATGTCTACTTCTTTTATTCTCACTAATGTCTGTTTTAATAGATTCATAATCGTGATAATGCATCTGCATTTTGGTTGTATCGACCTGCCCTGTGTATCACTGTAAGTCTGTATTGTTGCAGTGACAAAGACCATCTCATGAGTCTAGGGTTAGTGTTTTTCATGTTCTTCAACCAAACAAGAGGGTTGTGATCTGTAACAACTACAAATTCTCTTCCTAACAGGTAATAGCTCAGCTGTTCAATAGCCCATTTCATTGCGAGGCATTCCTTTTCAATAACAGCATAGTTCCGTTCTCTTGGCATCATCTTTCTGCTAAGGTATATCACAGGATGTTCTCCATCATCAAATGTTTGACATAGGATTCCACTTATACCATAGTCAGATGCATCTGTCATCACAATGAATTGCAAGTTGAAGTCTGGTGTTCTTAGGATAGGGTGTTCACACAACTCTTTCTTCAGAATTTGGAATGAATGTTCTGCTTTGTCATCCCATGGTATCTTCTTGGGAATCTGTCTTCTTGTCAGTTCTGTTAAAGGGTAGGCCTTTGTAGCATAATCTTCAACAAAGCGTCTATAGTATCCTGTCATTCCCAGGTATGTCTTGAGTAAGGACTTTGTTTCTGGTCTTTCAAACTTCTGTATAGCTTCTATAGCACTTGGTTTTAGTGTTACTCTTCCTTTGCCAACTTTGTGTCCACAATACACAACTTCATGGTATTCAAATTGGCATTTTGCAGGCTTTGCTGTCAAATGATGTTTTCTTAATCTTTTCATCAAGTCTTCCACGTGGGTAAGATGATCTTGGAATGTTTCACTGAAGATGATGATGTCATCGAGATAGGCTGCAATGTAGTCTTCTGCACCTCTAAGTAGTTCATCTACCATCCTTTGAAAGGTTGCTGGGGCTCCATGGAGACCAAACGGCATCACTATGAATTGGAAAATTCCCCAGGGTGTCCGAAAAGCACATTTGTCTCTCGACTCTTCTGTAAGGAGTATTTGCCAAAATCCTCTGCAAAGATCGACAACTGTAATCCACTTTGCTTTCTGAAGCTTGTCTATAATGTCATCTATTCTTGGCATCAGGTAGTGATCAAATTTTGATACACTGTTGAGGTACCGAAAGTCAATACAAAATCTAATTGTATTGTCTTTCTTTGGAATCAAAACAACATTTGATAACCATTCACTTGTAGAGGGTTTTATTATACCATCTTTCAGCATAGAATCCAATTCTTCTTTCACTGTTTTTAGATGACTTTGAGGGATTCTGTAGCTTGGTTGACGATGTGGTTTCTCTTGTCCTGTGTCGACATGGTGTCTTATCAGGTCTGTTCTTCCAGGTTCATTGGAAAGAACATCATTGAAATCATCTAACAGAGATTTCATCTGTTGTGTTTGATATACTGTCATCTCAGCATTCAAGTCATATTTCTTGATCTGGACATCTGGTTTTGTTGATATGACCATGACGTCTTCAATATCGCTGTCATCTTCATCTTCTGTCATCATGAAGCAATATTCCTCTCTGTCTGTGTATTTTCTAAGAAGATTGATATGGTAAATCTTAGTCTTGTTGCCAACTTCAACTTCGTAGTTTACTTTTCCATGGCGTTGTTTCACTTTGTAAGGTCCATTCCATCTCATCTCAAGTTTGTTTTCACTTGTAGGCAGTAATAGAAGGACTTCATCTCCAGGTTCTAAAGTAGATTCCTTGCTTTTCTTGTCATAGTATTTCTTCTGTGTTGTCTTGGAATCTGCTGCATTGCTTTCTGCTAACTTATCCAAAGAGTCCAGCTTCTCTCTCATTTTAACTACATATTCAACAACTGTTGGTGGAGTATCTTCTTTTGCAACCCAGTTTTCCTTCAATATGTCCAATGGTCCTCTAACGTCTCGTCCATAAAGGAGTTCGAATGGAGAGAATCCCGTTGAACTGTTGGGTACTTCCCAGTATGCAAATAATACATAAGGAAGATACACATCCCAAAGTTTTGGCTCATCTGCTACAAACTTGCGTAACATGTTAATCAGGGTGCCATTAAACTTTTCCACTTGGCCGTCAGTCTGCTGATGGTATGGTGTACTTGTAACTCCAATTATGCCTAGTAACCTGTAGACTTCCTTCAAGGTCTTTGACATGAAGTTTGTACCTTGGTCTGTAAGTATTACTTCAGCAATTCCAACTCTGGAGAACAAAGTCATCAGCTCTGTAGCGATTCTTTTAGCATCTGTGTTTCTCATTGGAACAGCTTCCGGATATCTTGTTCCGTAGTCTCCAATACATAAAATGTATTTGTTACCTTTGGTAGAGCGTACCAGTGGGCCTATCACATCCATGGCAATTTTCTTGAATGGCTCTGTTATTACAGGCAATGGAATAAGTGGAGCTCAGTAGTATATGGCGTCCATTTCGACCCCCTACCGGCACCGGTACTTACACTTACACCGGAAGTTACACTTACACCGGAAGTGACGTCATAGGTCACGTGTTGGAAGTGACGTCATAGGTCACGTGTTCCTTACACTTACACCTGGTGACATAACTGGCTCAAAGGTTACTGATAATTGATAAGAGAGTGGTTAAGTGATGATAAGCTATCTGTCTACTTCATGGATGTTTCATTGTTATAGGTCAAAGGTTGATAACAAACTGATAAAACAGTGAAAAAGATAACTGCACAACAATTTCGACCAATCACATGGCTGTAATATATCAATTTGACCAATTATATTTGACACATACTTCATAGGTTGTATAAGCTGTAGAACCATCATGCCACTTTATATCACTGGTCAAAGGTTACTGATAATTGGTGCAAGATCAAGGGTTTCTGATAACTGATAAGATATTCAAACAAACACTGTTAAGGTAACCTGGTGACTATGTGATAAGCTATCTTGTCTACTTCATGGATGTTTCATTGTTATAGGTCAAAGGTGAATAACAAACTGATAAAACAGTAAAAAAGATAACTGCAGAACCATTTCAACCAAACAGGTTTTAACTTGCAGAATTATGTTAACCAATCAGAGTAGAGTATATTTTAACCAATCAGATTTCGAGATGCAGAATCATTTTAACCAATCAGGAAACAGTATGTATGGACTGTTTTAACCAATCGGGGACAGTATATTTTCATCCAATCAGATGTAAGATAATCAACCAATCAGAGAAATGTTCCACCGATGTAACTGGTTCAAACCAGTTTTACAGATTTATAACAAGAAGGAGCAGTGTTTAAGTCATCATTCTGACAACAACCATGGCAAAGCAAGGAACGAAGAGTCAACTCATTAAAACATTTGACCTAGGAGAAGAATTAAAGTTCAACATCAGAAAGAAGGGGAATGTATTTGGTGAAATAACAAGACCAAGAAGAAATCAAGAAACCCAGGAGAAATATGAAGCAAGGACTTATGTTAGTTCACTGCTGTGGCAGAGTTTGAAAATGGAGTTTGTTCAAGTGCAGTTCTGGTTAACTCAAGAAAATTATAATGAAAAGAAACTTCTCACTGACAATGTATTGCTTGGATTGTCTTATTTCATGGATAAAGTATACATTAGTCTGGAAGTAATCAATAAAGAAGGCGAGAAGAACTTGAAGAGATCCATCAACATTCCAGAGGGTGCTTGGCAGTCACTTGTTGTACAAGCAGCAGTCATAGATGAACTGATGCCTCGTCCATGTAACAAGCGTAAAGCAGATAATGATACAGAGACAAAACCCATCAAACTGTTTAAACGTGTTGTAGAAAAAGAAGACGGAAGTTTAGAAACTGGAAACTGGCAGAATATGCCCGAGAGAATCTTTCTAAAAGAAATGTTGAATGATGGGAAGAAAGGTATGTATATTTTACTTACAATTTATTTAATTTAAGTGAATTTGCTACAGCTCTTTTCGAATGAAATAACAAAGCTTTTGATATGTTATTACAGCTAACTTCACCATGTCTCAGATGAACTTCTCGAAACCAACTGTAAAAGATGTGATCCTCTATGTGATGACTTTTCTTATTCATCGTGAGATTCTTGAAGGGATTAGTGATGTCTGCGAAGCCTGTGACATTCAAGATCCCTCCCAAGACCATCATGACTGTCTGAGTCCTATGGAAGAGCATCTGTTTGCTTCATTCGAACCAGCTTTGGTCAAAGTCATGGAGAATAGTTCTGAAGTGAAGCAATGTGTTTTTAAACTGACCAAGTTGTTCAAGCTACCAAGCATCAAGGACATTCAAAACTTGCAAGAAAACATTGATCAAGAAGCACTAAAGTCTTCTATAGCATGGCCTAATGAACACCAACAGGCAATCAATGACATTTTATCAGACTGATTTATCCTTAAAGTTTAAGACTTTGAATATACATCTATCATATAATTCAAATACCATCAATAACATCAGTAACATCAATAAATACAATATTTAATGTAAATATATTATAAATTCAATATGAAATAAATTATGTAACCATGTATTAAAATGATTGTTGTCTTTTATGTCATAACATAAATAGGTTACACTCTTCAAGTCAATACATTTATCAGTTAAACTAGCAAAGAGGTAACAACATGAGTATGGAGCACTACATTTTCTTAGACAGTCAAGATTCTACAGAGTACTTCCCATTTAATACTGCAAACAGATTTACAGTAAAGCTACCTTCTTACTTAGCCTTCGAGGGAAATTGGAGTGTAGGGTTAGTGGAAGTCAACACATCTTCTCTACAAAACAATGATATTAAATACCTGGACATATTTTGTGATATCGTTAACGAAAGTATTTGTCATGGTAAAAAGCTACCTCTGCTGAGAAGAATCAATCCCCGTGAAGGATGGAAAATATTTAGTCCTATTATTTATTTTCCCCTTAATCGTTCAGAAGTGGATAGGATCTTAGTATATTTAAGAGGTAGTGACAATCAATCCGTAGCATTTGACAACAAGAGGCTGACTTGTACGTTACATTTTAAAAAGAATTGATGGAGTGGCAAGAATTGGTTGACAGTGTTACATCTGTGGAACAATATAAAACTTCCATAGACACCATGTTTGAAGATGGAATCATCAACCGAGGCAGAATCTATATTATCATTCAGTTTACGATTGATATGTGTGTAAAAATTCCTGATAGTCAGAACTTGTTGCAGGAGATGTGTGTCAACAAAATTAACTCCCTGATAAATTCATCTATATAAATAGAAAGACAATACAATCGATTCATTTATGAAACTGCAACCGATGTGAACACATCATGCCTAAAATAGTGCCTTACGTAGACGATCCACAAGTGTGGAAGAAGTTTATACGGGCCCAAGTAGAAGGCCGAGTCATCGATCATGCTGGATATGGTAAGCGAGGAAAATTAAAGTGGATACCAGTGTCATCTGTTCGCCAACCGATCGTTCAACACATCAGTCCTACAGAAGCCGTGGTACAGAGAGCCAAAGCTGAAATAGAAAGACAGCAACAAGAGTCACGTGATCAGGAAACTCTGTATAAGCGTAAGAGAAAGGCAAAAACATCAGTTCCAAAGAAACCACCGAGCAAGAAACATAAAGGAGAGTTTAGAGCACAATACAAACAATGGACTCCTTCAAAATAGAAAACAGCGCAGATCTAGTGGCGGACAATCTTCAACTTTTCAAAACACCTCTTACTCAGAGCAGTGTGACTTCAGTCAACTTTGTGGAAATACGCCCAGTGAACCCATTGATCGATGGCAGCCCTGTGGAATTTGTCATACCCAACAACTCTTCTCAATATGTAGACCTCAAGGGAACCAAACTGTATGTGAAAGCCAAAGTCACCAAAGATGACGGCACGGATCTGGATTTTTCAACGAATACCTCCAATGTAGCACCTGTGACTGGATGGTTACACGCTCTGTGGCAACAAGTCGAGCTACAATTGAACATAGCCTCGTCCATACAATTTTACCCTTACAAAGCACACATCAAGGCACTTTTGAATTTTCCGCCAGAGGCCCATCACTCTCACCTCAAGTCTCACTTTTTCTATATGGATGAACCCACTATTGCGAACTCGTTTTACATGGATAGTGGCAATGCGCAGTCAGGAAACAATAATGGTCTTAAAAGAAGATTTATCGAGACCCTTCAATCTGGTATCGTAGACATGCAAGGAAGAATGTTCGAGGATGTGTTTGACATGGATCGACTACTGTTAAATGGAGTGGAAATCAAAATCAAATTGACGCCCACCAGAGATGCATTCCAGCTCATGTCAGATGGAGATGGAGCTGATTTCAAAGTGAAACTTTTAGACGTCTATCTGAGGGTGCCCATGAAAACTCTATCACCTAGCATTTTAGCTGCCTACGAGGAAGAGTTGAAAACGAAGAATGCCATCTATCCCTACGACGAAAATCAGATCAAAGCATACACTATTCCTGCTGGACAGCAATCCTTCTCGATCGACGATGCTTTTCAAGGAACCGTTCCCTCTCGGCTGATATGTTTCATGGTTAAGTCAGCTGCTGTCACGGGTTCCTACAAACTAAACCCCTTCAATTACCACCACTTCCGGGTCAATTACCTGGATGTTAGCGTGAACGGGTCAAGCGTTCCCGAGGTTGCCTTGAGACCCACGTTTGGTACTGCACCCATTGAACATCTATGCATTAGAGAGTACGATCGCCTATTTTCTGACCTGGAGGAGGATCAAGGGCTCATCATCACACCGCCTTTATTTCAGGACGGATACTCCCTGTTCAAGTTTGACCTTCAGGCTCAGGATAAAACGGGCAACGGGATGACCTTTCCACTTATTAAGAGAGGAAACGTCAGAGTGAGCATACAGTTTGCCGTGCCTCTAGAGGAACCCACCAATCTCATGCTGATGGCTACGTTTCCTCAAAAGTTCGAAGTGAATGCACAGAGAAATATTTTCCTCCAGTAAACATGTGGAGCAAAGACATCGAGACACTACTGAGATGTCATCCTAACACCGAAAACTCATTTCTGGGAGTATTTTCTAAAGACACCATACCCCTCACATTTAGCCAAAATGAATGCTTCGTGGTGAACACTAATCCTAGTTGGAATTACACTGTTGGACACTGGACTGTTTACTATGGTGGAGATGATCACATAGAGTTCTTCGACCCTCTGGGACTTACACCTCGTGTTTACGGATTTCCAAACTTTGAAGCACGAATGAAAATTAATACCACTGCACTGCAAGGAGATGACAGTAAACTGTGTGGAGAATTTTGCATCCTCTATATTTTGCTGAGAACTGAAGGAAAATCAATGAGCACTATTGTACATAAACTATTTACTAAAGACTATATCGTGAATGATAAGATTGTAAAGAAATGTATATCACAACTCAGAAACTATTGTAAATAAATCCTACACTAAATTGTTAATCAAACTGAAAATAAAATTGTTTCTCAAATAAATGTTTGTTAGCTTTATAATCCCTTGATTGTTGAGACAGGAATCATTTTATTCTAAAATCTGAAGCATGAAGAAGTCCAAAGTGAAAGAAGAAAAACATTTTTCGGATAAGAAGAGTAAACCTAAATTGACGTCACTATCCAAGGCAAAATCGAAGATTCTCAAGAAAAACTACTACGATACAGACAAACCAGGGTCCTATGCTGGATTTTCTCAACTCTGGCACGAGGTGAAAGATGAAGGCATATCCAAAGACGAACTGAAACATTGGCTTTCCTCTCAAGACTCTTATACCCTTTACCGAAAAGCTAAAAAGAAATATAAACGCAGACAAGTCGAAGTGAGGCATATTGATGAACAATGGGATGTAGACACCGGGGTTTTTCTTGACCTGGCCTCTCAAAATGATGGCTTTCGCTATGTTGCTTTCTTTATTGATACACTGAGCAAGTATCTATGGCTAGAACCCCTTAAAACTAAAAAAGCAGGGGAGATGGTACAAGCCATGCAACGTGTACTGGCCAAGGGGCGTAAGCCTGGGCGTTTGAGGTCTGACCAAGGTCGTGAGTATGACAACCGATTGGTTAAAGCATTCCTGAAGGAGCAGAATATATGGTATTTTACGACCAGATCAGATGTCAAAGCCAACTTTTCTGAGAGGGTTATTCGTACTGTAAAAGCTAAAATGAATCGTTACTTCTTCGAGAAGGGTAATGGGCGTTTCATCGACAAGCTTCAAGATTTTGCCGATTCTTACAATGCCAGCTTTCATAGAACCATTCAGATGGCCCCCGAGGAAGTCAACAGGGAAAATGAACTGAAGGTGTGGGAGACCATTTACTTAAAAAATCGAAAAAAATCTAAACCAGTTCGATTCAAGTTTGAGGTGGGAGACACCGTCCGTATTTCTGCTTATCGCGGTGTTTTTGACAGAGGCTTCGACCAGAGCTGGAGCCAAGAGCATTTTGTCATCAAGGGAAGAAGAGACACTCGACCCCCTGTGTACTCCTTGGTAGACAGCACTGGAGAAGATCTAGAAGGTAATTTCTACGAAGATGAATTGCAAAAGATTCAACCACCTCAACAATTCAGAATTGAAAAAGTGTTAAAAAGACGTAGGCGTGGACAGAAGCGACAAGTGTTAGTATCTTGGAAAGGTTATCCTGCAAAATTTAACACCTGGATAAGTGAAGCTCGGGTCAAGGATTTATAAACAGCAGTAAACTACGTTCAGCAACATTTAAGAGATGACTTGGTGGGAGAAGGAGAGCCTATTTCCATTTGAAGCCTGCAGCAGTATTTGCATCAGTGGTGCCACAAACTGTGGCAAAACCTCCATGGTGTATCGAATCTTGAAAGAGAAAGATGGCATGTTCACCAAACCCGTGGATAAGATCCTTTATTGTTACGGGATCTGGCAGCCTTTATTCAACGAAATGGAAAATGATTTAAAAATAGATATGCATGAGGGACTACCATCGGAAGATATGCTTGAAGAATTGACTCGAGAAAGTCGACATTGTCTCATCGTGCTAGATGACCTAATGGATATGGTAGTGAAAGATCCAAAGATGTCACTACTATTCACCCAAGGGACCCATCATCGATGCATCAGTGTAATTTTCCTCACGCAGAATCTTTTTCCCCAGGGGAAGAGCGCTCGTAATATTGCGCTCAACACACAATATTTGGTGATGTTTGGAAACATCAGAGCATCTTCACAAATAGAGCACTTAGGACGTCAGCTGTTTCCTGGTAAATCTAAGATTTTGATTTCTGCCTGGCAAGATGCCACCAGTAGTCCCTATGGTTACCTCGTAGTTGATATGACTCCAAACACTGATAATGAGAAGAGGATAAGGACCCGTATATTTCCTGGGGAAGACAGTTTTGTGTATTCTATAAAATAAAAGTATATGTTATTGTAAAAGTTATTCATTTATTCAACTGACAAGGGAGAGAAAACATATACTATGAGCAAGAAAGTGGTAGTGGTGCCCTACGAAAAGTACCAGAAACTGATCGAGCCAAAGACTGAAACAGTAGAAAAGAAGGACAGTTTCTCTCAAACTGAAAATCTAGAGACAACAACTGCAGAAGAGACTCAAGTGTTCAAGGAACAAACAACTGAGGCACAACCCTGGACATTAAACGACACAGAGAAAGTAAATGAAACTTCGAAGAGAGTTAGAATCTTGAAAAGACCTTTACTTCCTCCTCCGGGTCAACCTGTCAAACCAACGCAGAAGAGAAAAAAGCTGTGGATTTCATTATGAGCAGGACTATGAAAGCAGGGCAACCCTATATGTGGCTGTTGGTCAACACTGATTCCAAGATGCAGAGACTGTCACTTCTCAAAACCATTACACCCATACAATTAAAGGCAGTCACGGAAATAATGCTAAACACTCTCGTTGGTCATTTATATCTAACATCCAAGGATAAACAAAGATTACTACCATACAGAAAAACCTTTGAATATCTGGCGGAGAGCAAGGATATTCGGGCTAAAAGGAAAAGACTCTTACTTAAATATAAAGCTGTAATAACATTACTCAGCATCGTACTCCCTAGAATAGAAAAGATGTAACAACTTATGTGTTAATATAGAGTAATATATTTATTGTAAATAAACTATACCCAGCAATTTAATATTTGTTTTTGTTCATACAAATAATTCAAACATCATGTGATTTGTTAAGCTGCAAAAAGTCCTTCAAAGCATCCAACATAACTTTACTTTAAATTTAATTGGAGAGTGAGGCATGTTTTCATTATATGGTGTTATTGCTATTAGGTGGTGTGAGTATAATATCCAGTGGTTCGGTAGATACCCCATCGTCAAGCACTTTTCTTTTGCAGTAAAAGTAACTAAACCCAACTCTGTCTTGTGTGTATGTAAACATACCATTGTGAATGGCACGGAAACCAGTAACTTTTCCAGTCGTAGCTTCTTTGGTATCGAGTACGTTTTTATACATATCTATGGGATTTTTATATTGCTGCTTGTTGACCCCTTTGCAACTAAACTTGGAGTTGTCAGACTCTTCATCGTACACACAATAGGTCTTTGAGCAGAGAGCGACAATATCCGTGCCAGAATATTCAAGTTTGAACAAGCCTGGCGTTCTTTTGTCAAAGGCTTTGTTTTGTGGTGTGTTAGTCCTGGGCAACCAATCATCCTTGACCTTTTCAAATTCCTCCTTGAGAGCAGGTCTGACAGCTTCTTCGAGAGAATTCTTGGCACAGGCAAAGTATAAACTATAATCCAAAAAGAACATTTACTTGTTGTATTTGATTATTTCAAGGAAATGATGTTCTTTTACAATATAAAATACTTTTATGGTATAACCTACCTGTCCGTGTCCATCTCCACCATCTGGTACATACTGCGGGGCACAAACTTGTCCAAGAAATCATAGAAGAATGCCAACATCCTCAATTTTGCATATTGCAAAATGAAAAATCCAATCTAGAAATATACGGACATTTTAATTGGTAAAATAAAATGGTAAATTGAAAAAAAAATAAATACATAAATAAAAATCATTTAAGCACCTCTAAATAAAAGACTTACCTGATTAGGGATGTTGAGTCTTATTCGTGTCTTGGCCATCTCCATCTCAAAAGCATCATCATCCAATTCAGACACTCTTCTAAACAGAGGACTGTTCACTTTTAGACGAACTTTATGTTCATCAAACAGATACTGATAAGAGAGATGTTTCAATTTATCCATGATCATGGATCCATAGGCACTGAAAAAGATATGGTAAAAACAAGTAAAATCAGAAAGTCCAATCTTGATAACAAACAGATGTAAATAAAAGTATTTTCTTCCTTAAATCACCTGTTTCCAATAAGCTTCATGGTATCTGCTACGCAACTCTTGGACTTATCTTTGTCCCCCTCTCGTCTCGCATCACTAACAGCATTGACAAAATCACTGAAGCATGTTCTGGGGTTGAATTCCATGACAGAATGAACATCAGTGACCACTAAGCCATGATCCATGTACCATTTCAATAGCGGTGTGGCCAGAAGAATTTTTCGGGCCTTCATTCCACCCACTAATAGCTTTCTGGGTTTCTCCGAGAGTCCACATTGACGAATGTGCTCTTTCATATGTTCACCTACAACAGTCATGGGAACTTCCGTGGTACAAAACAAGGGGGACATTTCGGAGAAGTGTTCTTTCAAAGAGTCTGGCACCTCAATATCCACTTCTACAGCACCAAACAGACGCCCATGCTTAACTTCTCGTAGGATGTCATCCTTTGACATGGTGGAGAGATGGTCGTGGGGTAAATTGTACCTCTTCAAGAAGGTGAGAAAGTCTTTATCTTTCAGAAGTGTAGAGTTGTATTCACACTCTCTCATCTCAATCACTTGGTAGCCTAACTGCTCTAAAAAGGTTTTACGTGCTGCATCATGCTTTCTTCTCACCTCGGCCTCCTCGTGCCATTTGTCACTGGCATTCTTCGTGAGCTCGCATTGATGACCATGGAAATAACAGCCGTTAAACTCGTAAATCTTTTTGTTCGCTGTAATGCCATCTACTAGAAAAGGTCCTATTCTACGCTGACCTTCGTTGAACTGATGTTGGATGTGTTGTCCAGTCTTGTGAGCCATCCACTCCAGAAAGTACCACTCTTTTAAATATTTGTCCTGTTTTTCTTTGCGGAAGTTTTTCTCGACACGTCGAATGGTGATTGGACCAGTGGGCATCGGTTGTCCGATCGACCATAAATACTACAAAAATATAGTGATACATATCAATTGTTTGTTAACTTATTTAAAATATTATACTATTTTACAGAGATGTATGAAAGCATTTGACTTACCAAGGCATTGGCATCGTAGCCAAGTACTCTCTGACAAGTCTCAGATCCGTTCCTGATTTTTGTTTCTCCTGCTTTGTGATACCTTAAAAATGAATTCAGAAAATAGAGTGTAAACATAGACCGGTGCATTTACTGAAACTATACTAATTTGTTAGAATAAAAATACCTGTGGAATATAATGGAGGGACCACCAACAATGTTATTCTTAAACTTCATGTAGATGTCTTTGTTCATCTCATTGAAGAGTGTGAAATGGCAGTCTCGTTCTTTTGTCTTCATCAGTAATTTTCTAGCAGCTCCAGGAACACTGATAGTTTCCTTGAATAAATCAATACCATTCTTCACATAGAAAGCCATCATGCA
>CAIIXF020000137.1:0-25000 GCA_903813345.2 Owenia fusiformis | reverse complement strand
GGGAGTTGATAATCTGATAATAATGTTTTAAAGGAGTCACTCTAACATAACATCGTGTGAATCAGGGTGAGCATGTCTTATATAAGTCATTTTACAAATAAGTTAATGGATGATCGCACGTCATTCATTAGAAGTCATTATCATACTACAAGAGAGATGGTCCGTTTACTTTTCAATTCAAATGTTCCCTCAAAAGCGATATTTGATTGTCAGCAGACATTAATTAGATTAAAACTTGATTTGAAACCAGTAGAGAAAGTGGGGAACATTTTGAATGAAGGAATCAACCAGAACAAGTAATAAGGCAATGATAAAGAAAAAGCTATGGGGTCGACAATCATGGTTTGCAAACTTGTAAACTGTGTTTTGAGCAATATGACATCATTGAGTCATACATCATTTTTGTATTAAATATTCTAAACACATACATTTTGTCTACAAAAATGAAAAATAAACATGAGAGTACTTTGCCGAACAAGCTAAGCTTAATGCGAATCATAGACATATAAAACATAGAAATGTCTCTGTGCGAATATACAAGTTGTGTAGACGTATTCCTTCCCACTAACAATGCGCTGATAAATATCAGAATAGTACAACGTAATGATGTGATAGAAAAGCAATCAGTGGCGTTATTGTATCTTCGTTTGAAATTGTCGATCAACTGAATTAAAGACCTCGATGTCAGATTCGCTCATTTCATTACAATCTTCTTTAATGTTTTTAGAGTGATTCTCAATCTAAATCCTTAAAATGTCACTAATAAAAATCAATTTCCACGAAAAGTTAATAGGATCAAATCACTGAGAGAACTCCAAGTTAGAACAAGATGTCTTACCATAGGATTCGTCGCCTACAAGTGCGTGTGTTCTTTATTCAATAATGCGTCATTGAGTAAATGTTTTTGCTTTGACACATCTTGATTTTTCAATGATTACCCAAGTTCGCTACTACATTTGGAGATATAGGGCATCAAACATAAATGCCGTAACATTTGAAAAATATGTAGATTTTGCGACTTGAATTTGTCTATCGCACATTATTAATTTGAGACTAAATGTGCCATCTTGAATGGACATCAGTATCTGCAACAATGATGGTACACCACCGCTTCTATTTTCAATTGTACTTCAAGATGTCTTGCATTGTTTTTCTGGTTTGTGATAGCCGATCAGGGTTATTCTTGAACGTTCCTTTCCGACCTAACAATATCTTACGTATTTCTCCCTTTGGTCAATGCTATATTGGGAATCACAAGGGGCAATACGGTAGGAGAGACAATATGACAATATTTAACAAAGGATAGAAACCCATGGAACTTTTGACATTACTTGATAGAATGTATACGTATCATATAATAACCCCCAACCCTAATAGACAATTTTCTGATCCAGCGGCCCGTAGAGTCAATAGCGATCAATAGAGCAGGCCACGATTCAACCTTATGAGTGCTATCAATAACATTACCTATACATATGCCTCAATCTGAATTAACATCGCTTGACAGTAGTGTAATCAGTATAATGTGTACCTTATAAGCGTTCAAAGGTGTTTTCAAATAGGAATTATTGGATTTAGGTCCTCAAAGAGTCCGTTGATGTTATGAATGTACAAATAAGGATGCTATGTTTGATTGCAGCTATAGAAATGCAATCGATTGTTCTGTAGTCCCGGATCTGGCTGCATCATGAGATTGATACCATTAAATAGACCATTAAATAACTATATCGATGGTAACATGCGGCTGATTGTCGGGCACCTCATCAGAAATGATATACGAGTATTATACATGTATATATATATTCGCAACGCCATAATTGCCCTTACATACACTTAGTGGTATTTTTGCAAGATCAGCACTTATGTAGCCTATATGGCAAGGGCTTTCATATATGGGCGCGTGTTTAAAGGGGTTTGTGTTATTGCGTTCTTCGGGTGTTTCCCACGGCGTCGTTACATAATCACCGACATTCGCTTACTATCCCCGGATTACTATCATTAGTAAGATTGCATCCTCATCAGCACTGCTAACATCATATTCACATGGGTATTGGTTATTATAAATTATTATGAATCTAAATCATCGTGATTTGTTATATGTCATATGATATTAGCTTCTAATCAAACTAAGACATACTATACGTTTATATAAAGTATATCATTCTTTGTTTGATTCAAAACAACCATGGCAACTCTGTCGTGTTTACTGACTTTCAGGACCTCAAAAGACCAAATTGAATCCTAAAAACAGATCAATGTATTAATTAACTAGCCATACATCTTCTCTGTGGACTCTGGCCGTCGCCATAATAGATTATTAACCAAGACCTGTTGTTCTATAGGCAATAATCAGTGGGGAATAGCGGCACTTACTACCTTCCTGTTATTGCGATACCTGCATTGATTGACATCCTTGTTACTGGTGTTAAAACATTGCTTGACCTGAGCGTTACCTCTACTGCTCACTGGTCAGTATCAAGCGAAAGTAACGACCGTCACCTTCGCATCAAAGAAGGCGGACGGGAAGTGTCGATTTCAATATTTTTAGTTTTCATCAAATTAAACTACTTTAAAGTTGACGTAATGCTTTGATATTTGAACCAAATTTGACTTATATGACATGGAAATTATTGGATATGATAATTTGTTCATATATCATGCGTGAGCGCCACAGTTCAACGATATCTTCCACTGCTCCAGAGAAGGCGACTGGAAATGTAAGATACGGTAACGGTCATGTTAGTTGTCAATACACGTTGACTTGACATCATAGCTTTCCATTATCTCATAACGTTACCGTATCATCGCATATCAGTTATCATATGTAAAACCAAAATCCCAGTTACCTTCGCTTAAGCGGTGGAAGATATCGTTGAACAGTGGCGCCCACGGATGATATGTGAACAAATGATCATACCCTAGGGCTTCCATGTCATATAAGTTGAATTTAGTTCAAATATCAAAGCATTACGTCAACTACATTATATAAAGGAGTTTAATTCGATAAGAACTAAAAATATCGAAATCGACACTTCACATCCGCCATCTTTGAATGCGAAGGTGACGACCGTCACCTTAGCTTGGTACTGACCAGTGGCTGCTACTGAACGTATTGTTATTAGTATGACCCGCGTCTCTTAATGACTGAGTACGGTGTTTTAGAAGTACAGTTTACTACAGTCTATGTATAGAAAAAGTGCCCGTGTAGGATATTCTCTATTTAATTATACGATTCCATGCATGACATTAATCACATGTACAATGTAATAATAAAAATTAAGGAATAAATATAAAATAAGATCTTCTAAATTATAATCTAATAATTAATGTTAGTTCGCGAAGAAATTATGATGTCAGCTTTAGGGCTGGTGTCCTGAAAGTATGCCCCCTAGGCAGACATAATACACTAGTGTTAGTTGTCATAGTATGTGTCAGATATCATTTTAAAGCTTATCCAATGTTACATTGATTTGCAAAGTATCATGGTTAAACTGTCAAATGGGAAAAAGTGACAGTCATTTTAAATTTGAGTGTTTGGCCAGTTCAATCTTACAGTACCGATTACTAGTCATTAAATCTTCCCTTGTCCATGTTAGCAGCGGCAATTCTTTTCAGATATTACCTTAACAGCTTAAATAGGCTCTTCAAATATGGAAGAGTTTCCCTAGAGTATCTACCCCCACAGTACTCTGACCCGTGGCTGCTACTGTACGTATTATATTTACACGTGCAATGCAAGGATGGTCTGGTTCGTTTCAGTAATCTTGAAGGACATATTTTTGTGATTCGCAGGATTCTCCTGACCTCTGGCTAGCTTTCCGGATGAAGTTAACCCATTTTATTAAAAATGTGAGAATGAAAACACCATGGTTGATCATAAGTCTTTCAAAGCCACTTATATGTCATGCATTGTATATTAGGATATCATTGATGATGAATATCGTATGATTTATGAGCGAAATGATGTTTATCTAAGAAGGGGTACTAAATCTACAGATTATCTGCAATTATCAATATTCATGAGTGAATAAAAATCATATCAACATTAAGTCATATGGTTTTCTTTGCAGTAAAGGATACTTAATTATAACTTGTAATTATAATACGACTGATCGGCAATTGTTATTGTTAGTACCTCAACTGAAATACTCGATTCTGATTGGTTGATTAGCGATCAACTCTTCTCTCATTGTCTTTTATTGGAAGTTCCCAACATTTCCACATTATTTGAAATTTTGAAAAATTGCTTTGATTCTATTTTTTAGATTTGATACATTTTTTATGTTTGATGTTTTAAAAATTATTTCGAACATTTAAAACATATAAAATGTAATATTATTGACATTGAATTTTGAGGCAAATATTACATCGCAAATTCCATACTTCTACAACTGTACAAGATGATAGAGTACTATAGTAACCGGCTTGGAGTACTATATTTCAAAGTAAAATCTCATTTAATATTTGATTGTTTGTTCTGAAGTTCTCAAACCCACCTAAAAGTATTGCTCATATGGAAAAATAGTAGGAAATGATATGGCTGCTGTTTTTCTTCGAATCTATAACGTCCACATGTCCCTGCTTAGTCTCTGGCGACTTTCGAGGTCAGCAATAAATTGAGATTAAATATTTCAAGACGCATCCCTGGTTAAATAGTGACATTTGATTGATTAAAATAATTATTTTGAGTCAAAAAATGGAACAGTGTACAAAAGTACACCGTATTAAATCAATCAAGCAGCCCACACTATGAGGAGGATTGTTTTCTCCGTTTTAAACCATTGATCGAAAACGATATCGTTATTTGGATAACATCTATATTTGGAAATAATTCTTTACTTAGCAAGTACGGAAGGTTGACAGACGCCATACATCCGTATGACTATTGCGTATGTCGTCGCAAAGCAGTATGTCACTCAGTCGCTTTCAGTTCGAATTATCAAGTAACGTTCATGATGGTAATCAACTTACACGAGTTTTGATTAATTATTTGATGCAAGCACCTAGATTTAATCTAAAATATGTTCACTAAATCACCTTACGTGTTTCGAAAACTATGATTAAATTCAATTTGGATTTTCAGAAAGACTAAAAATAATGCCGTGTCGGTGTAATCTGGAGTCTTTCAGCAAATAATCAAGATCCGATGTGAGAGAATCATCCTCTTATCTCCCGATAATGACGTCAATATATGTGTGAATTTCACTATGAGACGCTGCGTTCGAATCGAGGTATAATTCTATCACAATAATCAGTATGACACAATTCTCTTGTATTTTAGATTAAATCTGGGAGATATGTAGCATTGGAAAGGTCGTTCATGTAGAAGGTAAATTAACAACCTCTTAATAACCCTAACCCATTTTAAAATGTGTAAGTCGTTTCTTCTTGTGCGATAGGAATTTTTTTCAAGATTTGATATTTTTTAGAAAATGTTCTATTGACTATGCAAAGACAAATCAACATTTTAAATGGTTGAGACTGGTGGACAGTATCTCTAATTGCGGAGTTTATATGACGAGGTTCTTCAAGAAAAGACACGCGAATCTCGGCTTTTCCTCGGTTTTATCCGCGCAACCCGCGAGATTTCGCCTCCAAATCAAATCAGAAGTTTCAATTTTGAGTGACAGTCGACACTATCCGACTATCTTATATTTTATCGCCTTTCCATATATAGGCAAAAGGTGGGAGTTTATACTTAATACTACTCTCCTAATGGCCAAAAGGCGAATTTATAGTTTCCATGTACAGTTTCTATCTCGAGATTCCTCGAGAAAAATCACGTGAATCAAGGCCATTGCTCGGTAATATCCGGGCAACTTTCGAGACTTCGCCTCCAAACCCAATCAGAAGTGAATGACACTGCATACTAATCCTCAAGTCTCAGAAGTTATTTTTATTATACATTAACTATAGTATGGGAAGCTCAGGTCCTTACCCTTCAATTGCAACATTGCATCATAGTCTGAGGATATCACTCTTCACAAGAACTTGTGTTTCTCGACTTTGAGATTCGTTTTGGGATGTCATTTCGATCTTCAGTAAACATAAATGAATTTATGTATAAATAAATCTGAATCGTCTGACAGTTTCAAATCATTTGCATGATTAGCTTCATTATTAGAGGATCCAACAAGTCAATCTTCCGATCGAAACCATTTGTCATTTGGATAATTTGGTTGACAGATCCGTCGACCGTTTAGAACTTGTTTAGAAATACCACACAAGTATCTAGATATGCCTATACTATGATATATTATAAAACGTAGAGGTTTCGATATAGATTATTCAAAGAGAGACGTATGTTATCTACCCGAAAGATAAGAAAACCGAAGATAAAACTTATATACAGAATGAAGGTTGTTTCTTTTATCCAAAACTGACCACGATATACTTTGTAAATGTCAAGAAATTGCAGTTGCCCCTTTTTGTATGTGATACATTGTTTTTATTGATGGCAAAAAGCTAGAGTATAATGCGTTTCCTTAAACATTACATTTTCATATTTATCAAGTTGCTAGAAAAATTTACATGATAAATGGAAATATTGCAAAACTACAGTATGTCATTTTGTTATTAAAACATAAAAACAACTACTTTTTATATTTAATAAATATAAATACTATAAATAAAATAATAATCTTAAAAAATATATTTTCCCAGTTAAATAGAATCCCACTTGGGCTAAAATTTCCCATACCCCTACCACTTCCTCCCACCTGGGGAAATAAAACATTTTACACCTCTGTACCTCCCTGGCATTTGCCTAAGTATGTGATAAAATTGATATACAGTATGCACGTAGATTTAAATCGCTTTTAATAAAACTTGCTTTAATGAATGGAACACCAATAATAATTAAAGTAAAGTACATGGGAATTACTCGGATATTTTAATGAAGTTCGGAATAGAATTGCAAAATGAAATGTGATGGAGTAAAAGTGCGAACAAATTGAACAAATAGAATTAAGTATCATATCCAACTAAATAAACCGATTTTGTTGTTACGGTAAAACATGCTTCACTTCTCGTCCGCATTTGAATGTTATTCAACATTTCTTGAGAAGGAAATCTGCCCCATACTTTTACCGCCCCCTCGAGTAGATACGTTCCGTAAACATGACGTAAACACCAGCTAAATTTTATTTATTACGATAATAAGTCTGTAATTGAGACCTTTAACCCTAAATATGAATGACTGTTGTCTCTAGTGTGTCTAATGAACAGATTGAAGTAGTAACGGTGGAATCGTACCAGAGCTTGGACGACGTTAGCGAGCCTAATTGAGTAGCTGAAAGAGCCTAGCATTAGACCATACACGGCACTTATTTATTGAACGCCGCTAGGATTGGATTTCCTTTTAACACGTAGGATTAGTGGCTACACTAGAGCTAGAATCCGCAAAGACATCACTCGGGAAGGAAAGAAGGACAGAAAGGACAATCATGAAATCTATTGCACTCATTTTCATTTGCTTATTCCTTGTGAAGGTTATCCTAGCGTCGCCGTGGCAATGTAAGTAGCAAGAACTTTCGATGAATATTTTTGTATGTAACGTTACAATTCCCCCCTCTTTAACAATGGGGTTATCTCAGTAATATAAAATATCATTATAACGTAACAACCAAATAACTATATCGAAAAGCAAATGTGGAGAAAATAACGATTGTTTTGTATTTAAGTAATGATCAACACCTTCACATGTTATATGGTATATGATACACCATGCATCAATAATAGGATTGTATTAGTGGTCCAGATCCGTCAAACGAAGGATCAGACACTGAACTTTTTTCTAAACTTTAAAATTTCAGCTGAATTCGATAGTGTAAGTGAGTTAGACAAAAGTGAAAATATATCAATGTTGTGCATAACATATTTGTTAATCTGTTCATTTACCTAATGTATCACAATATGCTCACTAACGTGGGTTATTTTGAATTGATATTCATCAGCATTCCAAATCTGATCAACGAGCATTGAGTAGCTTATCTAATTATCCTGAATACACTGCAAAGAGAGAGTGGCAAAATACATATATTTCAAAGAACAATACTATAACCAAATCTCCCCAGAGCTTTGGATTCTGTCATCGGTGTGCCATTTATCAATATAATATATGTACAAGGGGAGTATCTAGGCTCCGTGAAATCGCGAGTAAGTTCCCGCTGACATCGCGAGCAATGAAATGAAAAGAAGGGTAATCTTTTGTTTCCTTAAATTACTTGTATATGCTGTACAGAGCCTATTCATTTAATTTTCCTCAATGGTTACTAGACTAAAAAAGCAATTGCTGGAAAAAAGTATCACTAACTGTCGTTGTGGGTCTCGTTATTTGAAAATTGGAGAGATAAAAGATCATCTTGAATCTATATCTATTCATTCCTATATGTTACATCTGAAGAACGTCGTTGCCCTGCAACTGAAATAACCATTGTGATATGAAATAAAGTTGTACTGAGTTTCACTTTCTAAAGTTCCATAGAATATTTTATATTTCAATTTTACATCAAGGCACCACTTATCCCAAGGCTCCGATTCTTACATGAGCTCATTGCTCGCGATGTCAGCGGGAACTTGTTTGCGTTTTCACGGGGCCTCGATAGTCCCCGTGATATAGGTGATATATATACAGCGAGAAACTTTGGTCTAACTCACTTATACTTTCGAACTTATACGAATGAAGACAATGTAAGTTTTTTGAACGCCTTGTAGAATTTTTTGAGAGTTACGAGGACGTCCGTCGTTTGAACGCGCAGCGTCCACCTACTTTTCTCAAGAATAAATATAATTGGCGAATATTCTGTAGACATACAGTGTAGTTGTTTTAGGGTTCTAAATGCCATTAACATTCAACCATTTTGTGAGCTAATCTTAAGACATGCTCCGAATTAGCTCCATTAGCCTAAGACAAACATCGGTTCTGTGGATTTGTTGAAATTCTTGACTGTCGTTTGACTTTGACTAGCTGTTTTTGCTAATGCTATTTCTGCTATATTACATTTGAATAAATGGTCACAAAGGTACACATAGACTATGGGCCGTATGATAATGGCGAATCTTATTTTAATCCCATAAAAAGTATTGTATACATGGATGGTATAATTCGTATTATTACAAATTACATTATGGACTCTCAGTTGATATAAAATGGAATACATTTCTATACGGTCAGCTAAACGAAGATTACAAGAGTACACACTGTCACTTTTAGGCACCTACGTTTTATAGCTAACCGTGAAGGAAAGTGTGGAGGTGGTTGCATTCTAAATATTCACTAGTAAGATATCCGGAATTGAATTATCATAAAAAATACATTTTCTTTATTGCGTAATCCCAAATATTAAATTATCACAATGTAACGGCATTGCATAATAGCGATATATGAAGTTTTATGGAACATTTTAGCAATTCAATGAGATTTTCATTCATATATTCAATCTTTCCGTAGTTTTCTGTCTCTGCAGACTATGATAATCAATATATCATAGCAAAATTTATTTCGAGATCTACGCGAAAAGGTGGAGTATGATTTCAAGAGTAATGATAATTCTTTGCGTAATATGAATTCTCTCGTCTCTAATGATTACTTATTTAATAGCAGTTATAATGAAATGTAAATCCTGACCTTGACATTAGTTTTTGATTTCTAATCCGATGAAATCCTACGATATGTAAATGTGTAGGCATTTTCAGAAAGCTAATTTTAGAAGATCTTAACGTGACATCGGAGGCTTTATAGCATTCTCTACTTCTTCTGATACAATATGCATGAGAACGTTTTGTATGCCAAAGTGATTGTGTTCCCTGATTGGCATCGCCAACAATCATATTAAGCTCGGTGTTCTGTTTAACGTGTGTTTCGTTACTAAATGCCATTTTATCAAAATGAACTTGTTTTCAGACGTAATAATATCCCATAGAGAGAATTAAGACAACGTTGTTCAAACAGTGGATATTGAAAAGTGTCAATTGGCCACCCCCTCATATTTAGATAAGTCTATGGACATTGTGTTTTGGAATTACCCGACATCGATTTTCATATGGTGAGATTAGTGAGTTTGTATACTTAGTCAATTATTGGGAATCCAACCCCTTGCTACACTGCGAAATGAATTGTCAAGAACACAAACAACCGATGCCTAATTAACGAACTTATAATGATTGTTACATAAAGTGTGTAATTGGTTAAGGTAGTTGCAAGACATATAGGTATTTGTAACTAATTCACATTTCGCGCCACTTCAAATTCAGGCATTAAAGAGTGTGCACATATATTTGAATTATCTTCTGAAATACTCCGTGGAGAACATACCAATTTGTACGTTAATAATAGAGTAACGAGGCCCCTTGGTATCTGACGAAGCACTATATACGATGCAAAACACGCTTATCCGAGGAATTCATAGTGATGAGCGACGTCGTAATTTTTACAACCGAAAATTCATATCCTAAAGGGAACGTAGGGACCTAATAAGTATTAATGGTTATGCCTTGTTTCCATATTCATATTGCAAGACATGAACTCCTACGAGGCTATTAACTGGTATGAAAGTGCCCGGTAAACGTGGCAGCAAAAGAGAGATAATAAAATGTTGGATCCAATCTTTCAGTTACGATGTCATTCTATCAGTTTGGAATTCCTTCGTGCAAAATTGGCTTGGCAAAAGTTATCGGAACCTTTTCTCCCTAAATTGAGTTATCAGATTAAATCCTGTGCAGATAAAATAATACACCTACTGTATAAAGCCTTCGTTTGAATACGAGGCACTTATTCTAGGAAATACCGCTTCTTACCCCCGGGTTCTTACCTGACCAAAATGAACTGAGAATTCTTTATTGATCAATCAGGTTGTTGGACATAACATACCTTCCGAGAAAGGCCAGACAATTCTCTTGGCCCTTGCTCCTGTCTGTTATCTGGCTTTTATTGCTCTTCCACATTTACAATTGTCAATGCTCATGCTTGTTCATACTTCAGTTCTCAAATTTTGAAACGGAATTATACCAATTTATCTTACGTAAATTGCAATCTTTAGGTAAAATACCAGCCTTGTCGAAAAATTGATCCGTTTGGCGTATCCTGTTGCGTGATATGTTATGTATTTTTCTGCCTCTTGCGTGTGATACAACGGTTGGCCGGTTTGTATCATTTTAACACAGTCAAAGCGGAAACATGATTGATGGCCATGGGCCCGTGTTATTGCAAAGGAATAAATTAAGACATTTAACCCTCATCGGCACTAATCTTTTTATAAGTTAAAAGCACATTCGAGGCCCTTTATGGACCCCTGAGGAAAATTATAATGCCCTCCTTCATATCTGAGAAAATATTCCAACATTTGTAATAGAGCAAGGAATCAACGTTATACAGGGCGTCCACAAAAAAGTATACCCATCTTCAAAACAAAATTACTAGAATAAGCAGTTTTTTTAAAATACTTAGGTTAGTAGTTAAAAGCCCAATTTATCCTCTATCAAATGGTATCAAGGTCATTAAGGATCTGTCATGTATGACTGAACAATCTTGACCTTTATGAGAGGTGGTAAAATTAGCACCGTGCCAAGTTACCTCCCTGTGTAGCAATTGGTGTGTTATTGGCTTAGTACTCTTTTTTCCATAAAGTTAGGAGATACGCTGCCCATACTGAACTGGACTTGGGTCGGAGTAACTTTCTTGTGAAAAAAGGTTTGGCAAAAAGCTTAACTTGCTCTAAAAGAGGCCTTCAAAAAATGGTTCAACTGACACCCGAGCAGGAGAGCCAACAAAAAGTTCTAAAAAGCAAGTCCCATGTTCATAGAACCCATATTCTTACTATTGAATGGAAGGGATTCTAGCAATAATGTCCCACATGAATCTACTTGTTTGGACTCAATAAACTCGAGTTCTTCTGAGAAAATGAGGATTTCAGCAAGGGTTATGAACTTTACATGGGGATACAATTGACTTCAAAGCTGCATATCACCAAGTAGAAGTTTCATTGCTGATCAAGAGGCCCTTCGGATCCAATTTCTCGAGAGGAAGAAACTAACAAAAAGTTATGGAAAATTATGCAAAGTGTTAAGAACATTAAACAAGTTTGAATTTGAACAGTTATCATGTTTTGAACACAAAAAACATCCACTGTGTCATTCCTACTTGAATGCTAACTTGGCACAGTGCTGAATTTACCACCTTTCACAAAAGCCATGATTGCTCAGTCATCCATGACAGTTACATAATGATCTAGGTACGATTGAATGAAGGACAAACTAGGCCTTTTGCTACTACCTTTGTATTTAAAAAAATGTTCAGAATTCTAGTATCCTTGCTTTGAAGTCATCGTCGGTTCCCATGCTCAATCACTAGGGATAGGTCCGAAGCTTGATGAAGCAAGATGCTTTCAAGTTGGGTATACTTTTTTGTGGACGCCCTGTATATTTTAAGCAGAAATACTATTAGTTGATTGGACAAAACTACAGAGTGGACCAAACGTAGTTTCAGTTATATCAGGCTAGAATCTAAACAAATATACTTCTGAAATTTTCAAATGAGATTGACAATGATCAAACCTTACTTGAAAATCCACAGCCTTGAAATTATTGCATCTATAAAAGTTCGGCAATTGAATGATGGGAATTTAGATCAATATAAGGGTGGTTGGCTGTCCCCATCCTCCAAATATAGGGGTCCAGACGTCATCAACAAATTTCCATCCTTAGAGAAGGAGGTACGATTTATAGAGGCCTGTGTTCGATGAATGTGGTGTTTCGAAATAAGAACTCATTTTGCACTTTTAACGGATAAATATTACGTAGCATCACTAAAAGGTACGCCATATGCTTTATCACATTCACAAGTTCAGGGGCGTAGAATATTACAAACAATTGGTTCCGTAACAACAATGAGGGAAATGCTCTCTTAATATAGCTTCGATCACTGGATTAATACCATGTCTTAACATAATAGACAAAGAATCCCCCACGCACATTATGCAATGGGTACCGTTATAATAATGTATTGGTTATTGCACGGACGCTGGAAATCTTCCCCACGTAATACCTTATAATAATACGTAGATAAGAGGTTTCGATAAGGGCATTCTGATTTATCAGAGTCTCTCTTTATCTGAAGCCTGTTCCAAGGGACAGTTACCCTGCGCGCAGAGTCAAGTTATAAGACGAAGCTCTCTTTTGAGAAGCAAAGTCGAACGAATGCAAATATAAGGTAAGGGAAAGTTGAGATTGTGGATCTAACCATGTGATAAAAAATAAAGGGTCTTTCTCAGCATTCCTTTGAAAAACCTATCATATGAATACGATGATACCCGGTTACTTGTTGTCCCTCTTCATAGAGACAATAATTAGCATAGATTAAGTGCTTATCTCATAAGAGTTAAGTCGACTGCAAATGGGGGAATGAGAATTATTCCAAGGGAAATTAACACTCCCCTCCGTAAGTTTGACAAACAAATAATGATTCAATCTTTTTTAGCCAGTTGATTTCTACGGGAACCTCAGAAATGAACAAATATTATAACTCCGAGTTATAATTTCTACGGCGACCCTGCGGCCTGTAAAAAACTGGATACGCCGCACGGAGGCCGCTAGGCGAACGTAGTTTTCCTACGCTCACCGCAGATATACACTGATTTAATTGATCTGCGGTCGACGCACGGCCTCCGTGCGACAAATGTGACTGGGGTGTAAGGAACAGAATTAAGATTCAAACACGGCACATTTTGATGTGCTATCAAATGAAAATTCCAGGCTACTAAACTTACGTGGGGAAGTGTTTCTCTTTGGTAAGCGTCACAAAATAGACATGATTAGTTCTAGTGTACCCGACATGTACAATTCAATCGACCATTCTAAAAAAGATCAATCGCCTCATTTATAGCATCACATCTGATTAATATTTTTACTAGATTGGATGTGGAGGACGATAGCTATTTCCAGATTTTTATTATTACCAGATATCTATAACAAGCTCAGCCTGAAATTAGATTTCCTATTTGTAAATACCCGTCCATCATATCCAGAAAAGGAATTTAATGTAATTTCACGATTCCCGATTTGCTATGAATCGAAATTGACAGCAAACCGCATTATTTTGATTGAAACATGAATTTAAGTTACTGTAGGAATTGTGTTATACATTGTACACTAATGTATGACTTTTCAGTGCGTTTCAGTCCAATTTTCGGTACATTCCAAGTGTGAGAAAAGAGAGATCAACACGACCAGTATTTATATTTATTCTAAAATATTATCGTATTTAGGCATTTATTGACAATGAAAAGGGAAAAAAGAGAGACCATTGTGAACTTATTTCATTTCATTCTCAGAATGTCTCAATATTAAATCACTGTGAACTAAATAATTCATTACTCTAACACCGTTACCGTATTAACGTACGTCGCATTGGATAGCACTATACGTGAGGTCATTGTCAACTAAGTGAATTCATTAATCTAAAATCGTACGGATTTTATAAAAATTCGGAAATTTTCATCAGTAATGAGCCCCTTCTATATATTGAGTGTGAAAAATAAAAGGTTATATGTTAATGGAGCTTTTCCGCACCCAATATTTAGAGGGGGCTCTGATGAACAATTTTTATAAAATCACACAGAGACTGTCTGGCTCAAAGATGCAAAAATCATTTGTATGGATAGTGTACTTTGAACACCATTTTTATGAATGCTGAGGACGGTGTATAGAAAGAAGAATCTCAAAATATATAGGTCTATGAAAGGTTTAATGCATACTTACATCGCCATAGAATGAGTTACACTTAGTCTACTATTTTCCCATTTTTTTGATATTTGGTGTCAACTTCACAAATCTGGGTATATTTGAAGTCCCAAAACGGCTTAGTTTAAGAAATGTCCCAAATTTAAATTCAAAAATGACCGTTTGCTTCGCACTCTCCATGCCGCATCCAATATTCCCCACAGCTGAATAGGGTGATGATATGGGTACCAAATTGAAGCATACTTTACAAGCTTCTGCAGGCCATTGAAAAACACCATAGTCTCAAATAATCCAGGAGAGGAAAGAGGAGACGCGAAAATCTTTAATTTAATACCGTAAGTGTATTAATGTACGTCGCATTTAATGGCGCAAAGCGTGCCATCATTGTGAACTTAATGCATTCTGTATTCTAAAATCGTCTTCATGTAGATCGCAATAGATAGCTTCCGATATAAGTCATTTGGAACAGGTATACGCAAACCTGTACTTGTACAAGTCAGGTATAGCACTCTGGAAACGAAGATCCGGTGCTTTTATCCTCCAAATAACAACAAAATATTCAAGTAGGTGGTTCGTGGGTTCCGGTTTCAAAATAAGATTAAAACTTAAAAATTTGTGAAAGCCATTGCTGGGATATTCACAAATCAATTCCTTCGATTAGGAAACGAGAACAATTTTTCTGATGAAAAGTACTTTCCTGGTTTCTTTGAGAAACCTTTCTCCCCAGTGTTCACGTCATTCGAAAGTAAAAGGTTGCAGTATAAGTTTGGCTGAAAACCTATATAAAAAGCTCTTTATTGAATGGTACTAAGTGTGACATCATTGCCAACTCTATATAAATGCACTCTTTATTCTTCAATCGTTACAGTCTTAATGTACGTCGCATTTAATGGCACTAAACGTGACATCATTGTGAACTAAATACATTATTTAATCTAAAATCGTTACATTGAATGGCAATTAAAAGTTTCCAGATGATCACATTGCGCATTGGGTAGTCATTAATAATGTAACTTTAATATCCACCAGTTTGCTCAAATCAAAAAATTCACTCCATGGTTGCATTTCATCGTTACATTTATGACACCTAATTTCTGTAATGGAATGTAGTAATATTAAACCTAAGTCTAACTGTATTACTATTTACGTATCTTGTTACGATCAAAGCTTTGCAGGAGCTATACTATCTGAATGGAGGATGTTTGTTTAATCAAAGTAATGGAATTTTCCTTCGAGTATCATGTTGGAAGTCACATTTATATAATGATAATAAGGATTGGCATTATAGAATACATATGTCAATAGCAACGGTTCCCTGATCCATTCGAGAGAGTCACTGCAGTAAGAACGGCTGTCGCTTGATATTTTTCACCACGTTGTCGTCATAGAAACCAATAAAAATGTTTATACAGGGTAGGCCAAAACTGTTTTTAGTGGCATTCTACTTTACCTGACACACACAAATAAGACGAAGAGAGAAAGCACGTTGAATCAAAGTCAATTACAAACCTTTTCAGAATGAACATTTTATAAATTTGTAATAAATCTTGCCTCAATACTTTCGGTTTCAAAGGTAGAAATATTTCATTCGCGGAGGAATTCAATACATCACCCCCACCCTAAAGATACTCATTATACAAGTGAATAATAGCCTTTCTCTACAGCTGCAGTTTGTTGTGTTTTAAATCAACTTGTGTATACATTTGTTGTCATTGTCGAATAGAAAAGTTTTTATTGTGACGATGTTCTGTCGACCAGTAACGAACCAACCAATCTATATATGGTCATATTTCCTGCTACCATCAGTCAGACTCATTAGTCAATAAGTCGGCACGAGTGTAAATTTGTAAGTTGTGTAATATGGTAAGAAGAAAATACTTAGATATCTAAGCACAGATGCCAAAAGGGAGAGAACTACCCTAAAGAAACCCAGCAAGAAAAGCAAACTCAAAGTATAAATCTGTCATAAGAAAAATGTACCCTATGTGTCCAAAAACATGATCTAAAGTGAAAAGTAATGCTGTCAAGCATCCCCCTTCCCCAACCCTTCCCCTTCCCCATCCAATCGAGAACCAAAATCACAATCCATGACCAGACCACCAAGGGACATTTCATTCACACAGAAGTATTCAAAAATGAAGAGGAAAATAGTTTTAGTAATAAACAATTAAGAAAGTTAAAGCTACAAGTAGAGGAATGTTTTATGAACATTTACATTTTTGGATTCAAGAACAATTGCAGATGTTTAAGGTACACAAGACTATTCTGGCACGGACCCACATTGAATAAACCCAGAAGAAAATATAAATAGATTGGGATACCTGTGCAAAGAAATAACACGTCCAGGTGAAGAGATTGATCACCACTAAGGAGTAAATGACACATCGCTAATCCCTATAATTCGATAATAGCAACAATTATGTCATTATTCTGAGCACTTAGAGATCCTTAGTAATAAATCTAAATTAAGATACAGAGAAAACATCGCTAACATTCAATATGTTATGGATGAATAATTAGCCGGTAAGATCAATACCTTTAAGATAGAATTAAATAAGCCTCGCTATGTCCCCCCGTGGGATTGGGAATCCAAGTGATTATGGAAAATGTAATGGCATTGGCATTTTAGGAATCTGCAGACAATAGGATACTTATCAGTGATGTAATTTGGCTAATGGTTAAGACTTTTGAATTCAATATATATGTTTAGGATCAAATCTAGGCTCAAAAGACCATCGCAGTCTAAATGTCAATGCCATGACAAAAATGGTGCTCTAGAAATCACAGATTTAGGCTGTTGATGATGTTTAGGAAGGACTAAAAGCATTATAGGTACACTCAGACATACGATTTTCGAATACTTGTTTTAGAGACTCTTCAACTAGGCAGAATCACACTTCAGAGAACACATTTTGCTAAAATGTCAGTTGAATCACGATCGCATCTGAAATCCAAAACATCATATCCAATTTTATCTTCTAAACGTTATGTATTTTGACCCTTGTCACTGTAATCCTGGCGTTTCTTTCATTACCGATTCAACTGTGTTATACCTAAACACATCCATGTCATTAATGTTGAAACACGGGTCATCCAAATACAGATGCTAATCTTGATACGACATAAGAATTATGGTTTAAGCTCAGTTAAGATGTTGGTTTCAACGATTTGCTAGTTGCTTAAATGTCATGATGCTACGATGAAGTGAGCCGAGTCTCCTCCATTTGAACATTTAAGGTTGATCATTTCTACTCACGAAGCAGTGATGCATACAAACCAGACAAATAGTATTGTGTTGTTTAAAAATATCATCGTGGATGTCCATATTCTGATCAATTTTCAAATAGGTAGGCCGGAGATTAGACTTAAAGTAATTATCACAATGATCAAAGATATTCACAGCCTCTCTCATATGTTATTGTATTTCACATTTGAGGTTTAAGCATGAGGCGTGAAATATTAGACACTATAATTTGTGGAAAGGGACAGATAAGAAGTTGTCAGATAGAAGGCGTTTGACTTTTGGAAAATTCATCGAATTGACCTGTCAATCGCATGGAAATTCTAGACTCGTAATAACAAATTGCTTAAGATGCCTTTGGTAAAGTGTACACATTAGGGGATTCTGTAGAAGATTCAGTTAAACGATATTACTTTAAGAATGTCACTTAGACCGCAATAATGGTGTATATTGTTTCAGATGGCTCAAGAAAATGTGTCAAATTTGCAGAAAAGGAAAAACAAATAAATTATGCTTCAAGATGGGATTCATTTCGAGAATGTTACTATTTGTCTGTAATGACACTAATGCTTTGTGTTTTATAGTTTAGCTCATTCTCAATGGCTAACGTTCGATTAGACGTATTTACAAAAGTATTGTCAATACATTCTATTTGTCCTTCTACATTTGTATTGTTTTGGATGCAGTATGAATGACCTTTTTTTGGTGTAACGGTTTTGAGTTGTAATTATGATCATCAAATGGTGGTGTAAGGGAGTGTAAGACACTGGTATTTCTGTGTTCGATATCTTTCACGTGTGCTTAAATATTTAAATTACGTTTTTGGAAATTAAGTCACATAGTCGCTCATATTTAATTCAGTAAATGGAGACAAGTTTGAAGATAATGAAACAATATTTTACTTTGCTTTCACGTAAATTGGATTATGCAATCTCTCTTGATGCTTATTGTGTGATGGTGAAACAAGTGTAGTAATTTACAATACTCTATTTACTCTTAACAGTATGCCCTTTTATAAGTGGTATGGTACTACTCTCGAGAGTGGTAGGCGTGAAGAGATACCCAAAGGAGAATGTCTAAGTAACTAAAATGATAATAACAATCTAAATTTGGTTATATAAAGCTGTGTATAATCCTAATGGGACAATTCGATCGAGGGACGCTAATTGATGCCATTGTTGTTCCATTCCTAAATCTATCCTGGTATTTTATCATAATTTGGATTCAGTCCACATAAGAGTGAGGTGAACGACTGACCAGAGAGTTAATTGAGGGAACTCATAATTTTATTCAAAACGACCCTAAAGTCAAACCTCATCGTTTATCTCACATTTTCAAAGCTCTGTTCTATTAAGATCTATAAGATGGGTCAATTTAGAGAGCCCATTATTGCACCCTATTATAGTTTTTAGTAAGGTTTGATGTAAACACTACAAGGAATGGATCACGAATACCCCATTGTGAAAGTGTAAAAGTAACATTGATGTATGAGACTGTTCCTACTGGATGCCATTAGAGGTAATGGTTATCGACAATACAATTTCCAACTAATAGAAACACCCTGAAAACATGATAGGAACAAGAATATAGGTTTAAGCTACACTGGTTCTGGATTTTACTACATTCGTACACAATTACTTTGCTTTCGACTCAACTCAACAATACGTGTTAATTACACACGAAATACCACTTAAATCCTGACGTTTGCACAGTGGTCAAATGTGAATCATAACCATTACCGACAAACTGTAGTATAATCATCGTTTTGCATGTTTCTGCAGATATAAGGCCCAGATGTGAAAATGATATAGGACAGTGCTACCTAATTGTAAATAACTACATCCACTCTAATTCCTTAGAGAATTGAAGACAGATCACTCTATTAAACAACGATATTTGATTATTTTGAATATTCGCAGAATGGGAAGATTTACCTCCGCCAATGTGGTTGGAGATTTGCAACTTCAATACTAAAAGATGCGATTGTCCAAGATCTCCACGAACTAATCTCTTGTATGTCCAAGTATATCATATTATGGATATCAATTTAGATCTAATCAAAATATGACATCATCAGCTTTGTTCTGACAGCATTTTATCTAGATTTGGAACAGAAAAGCATATAAAATAGTTCGTTCTCTAGTCTAGAGACATTATTGATCAATCAAATTATTCATAATACATTTTGGAGCCATATTCATTTACTGAATGACTGATCACACCAAGCACGAAGGAAAACTAATTCATATCTAATATTTTCCGGAATTGTTTTCAAATGTACTGTAAAACAAAATATAACCAAATCATCGACGAAATCTGATAAAGTGTGAGATGGGGATTCATTCATATCACAAGATAATTCATTATATAAATGGTAAAAACCGGAATATGAATAAAACGTGTTGTAATTATTTTAATTGGCTAATTTTGGAATAATTGTGTGATTGTTGGGGAGAGTAGTGAAGCACTAAATCAAAACTATTGAATCATGCAATGTAACAATAATCCACGGAGTCTAAACCTCTGAAGTACCTCTATATCCTCTTTGATGTATCCTGTATTGATGCATTACATCTGCACGAGGAGCAACCGTATTCATAGAAACTACATTGAGAAACAATACCTTCTAGAGATATATCACGAAATAATTGGTCAATAAAGACGGGCTTGTTTTAGGTTGGGTACTAAAGTGATCATTAATTGGGAAAATGTTAACTATAAACTGGTTAGTTGTATCGATCTCTATATGAATGGCATTATAGAGGCTGTGTTGGAACATACTCAAAGACATATATTTCTACTTTGGTACCGTATTATTTTTGTATTTCCCTCCCACTGTGATTTTCGTAATTGCTTTTATCTCAGACCGTACATCATGACTCTTCCTGATGAAACAGACGTGAATATAATAAAAAATAATCCATAACATCTCCACATATTTATGTTTGTTCCCCTAGTGTTAATATCCAGGGGTTGACAATGAAGTTTATGCTCCTTAGATAAGAGATTAGTTTTAAGTTGTTTATTAACTTTGGTAATGTGTCTGGTAACGAAATCTGAGACAAGACCATTTTTTCACTAGAAATATATCATCTGACGGTTTTCATTGAAGCCAGATGAAAGGTTGTTTAAACAGAATTCTAAAATGTGTTTTGGTATATTAGTTTAATAATCTAAATGCAGTCCCATTGGCTTCACATGAATGTAAACCTGAAACACTATTATCATCCTAAAACAAATGGATTTGTAGAACGGAGAAATTTTCCCAATTTTGTCAAACATTGAATCCTACACAATACATTAAACAAGATAACTAGATCCAAGAACCTTTTACTATCTAAATTCAGATACTTAAAACGTGTTTGCCTTAATCATCAATGCATTTTCTAGAATAGATCTGACGAGTTCTCGAATGACCCAGGCGTTAGTATGTCACGTAATAGTCGTTATTTACTAACGTATGGAGGTTATTATTATGTTCTATCTTATCTTTTATAACCACTGAATGTCACAAAGCTCATTTGGAGATGTTTATACCGTATAATCATTTCAATTTCAAGATATGACACATTATTTTGAAATAAAAATGCATTTTCTGTAAGTTATACATTACTCCGACACTAAAGTTACAATAATGGACAACAGCAACATAACTCAAAGTCGATTTCCACTTCGACTTTTGATTTAATATCTTTGAACACGGAACGGTAATATGGAAGGAAACTCTTACGTATCCTTGAATTATCCAAGAGCCATAAGCAATGGGACGTGTCAAGAACAGCCCCACACTATGTTAAGTTAAGATGACAGCTGGAGTAGATTGCTTTACGCTAGCCATGGAATATGACATGTAATATTTCATAGAAAAATTCATAATAAAGTCAGTATAATAGAAAGTCCTCAGTTATCAAAGCCCATATTTTGTAAGGTGCATTACAAGAAGTGGTAAAGCTAATGTTTTTCAACAATTTGTGCATCAAACAATCCATTCAAAGAGTATTGCTAGTGTGGCGAAAAGAAGAAAACACTATATTTATCATATAATTTGAGAATGTGGCATAAGTTAATTTTGATCTTCATATGATTTGTTTATGCAAAATAAATTCACACTGATCCGATGACGCCTTATTTTAGCGTAGATTTATATTTGGCTAAGATTTTTAGATTATACATATTTTCTGATACGATACTCCAAGTACATATACCCTTAATCATTGTTTCATTTTTATATCGCTACTCGCACTTCTTGGAATATCTATAGAAATTGATTTAGCATACTTTGGTATCATGTTTTAGAGATGATTGGCTAAATGAATGTTTACCTATTTTGGATGTTTAGCAATTATACTGATTATTTCGAATCGAGAAAAAGGCTGGTTAACTTCATTTTCCATAACGGCTCGAATTTAATCCCTCGTTGGAATTTAAAGCTGGTTTGCTAGCAGCCTAGAAGTCAATAATTTTGAAATCGGCATGCAAATATGGATTTTCTTGTCTTTAGGCGTAATTTAAATTAGATTTATTTCGACTGTGAAACAAACAACTGATATATCATGATAACTGGATTGGTGTTTAATAGGATCCTCTTCTCGATGCGCCTAGCTAGTCTATTAAAATGTCGGTTTGGTCATGGCATTTAATACACTACATCATTTTCTGTCAAACTGTAAATGATGTAATGGTGGTCTTCTGGTGCAACAACTCGTTTTTCACGATTTAAATTAAGGTTAGACAATAGTTTTGGAGTTTACGCGTGTAGATGTCATGGCATTGCAATAATTCTTCATAACGTTCCATTACTCGAACCTATTTACTACGCAGCCAATTCCCGCTGATATTCACTTTTCTGGGATTCCAATATAGGAATATATCAGGATTGAATCTAGAATACGGAACAGTTCTATTAGGTTTTATCACTCGAACCTCAATATATTCATGCTTCTATGTTATGAATGGTGGATGAAATGGGGTTTATTTCAGTGGTACCCGCGTCTTTTTAATTTTCATTAGTATATTATCCGATTCGGGTACATGATAGAAGGATTATAAGGTGTTCCGGCACGCCATTATACACCGAAAATATAATATCCGGTTTGTTATAAATCACACAATGATATTTAATTGACTCTTTCCAGAATCAATACGTCTTGTATAAAACAAGGTAGTCATCTGCATGAAACAGCAAGTCTTCAACATCAGCAACTTTGCTGAATGCTCACATTTTGATTGATCACTGTTAACTAAATAATGTCAATGAAAGACTCGGGGGACATTTTAATTTTGAATAATTACAATATTATTCAATTTTGACATTGTCCATTGCGAACACACCAGACGCAATACAGGTTTGCTTTGCTATTGGACTGTTTTCCTGATTTGTCGTTTCGCCCACGGGGTTTACAAGCGATTGAATAAATGTTAGGTAATTGAATTCGAGCTAACATGAAGTTAAGGATACCCTCAGGCACAACTCTATGTAAACCCCCTTACATTAACGTCATCCAGCTCTCTCACTAAAGTAAATCAAGCTTAGAATAGGAAATTACTGGAATACTATCAATTCGATATTTCATAAAACCGCCCCAACTGAAAGTTCGAAGTAGAAACTTTGTGTTGATAAATGACATCAAATGTGACGTAAGTAGCCATAAAAAGACCATTAGTGAAATGAAAAGTACACATTATATTATTATATATCGGTAAATGAAACGAAATAGCTGCATACATTGTCGGATGAAATTGACGCTGACATATGGTACGTCCTTTAAATCGGAATCATTGCTTCTTTTGGAGATAAGTCGAGGCATATGCTAAAACGTTTTGATGCAATTTGGGTTAATGGGTCTCTAAAAACACATTACTTAATTCTATTAAGAATGAGATCGCATTTTAAGTTGACGTTATTTTAAAATATTCACGACTTTTTGTTAACATTCAAAATTGAGTTGACTTTCGATGAGAATTTTGTTTTCAACATTCAGTAACATTTAAATCAACACCTTTTAGCGGATAGAATTTTGAATTGCCCATAGTCATCCAGTATTTATTAAAATTCCCAGAACTTGTTCCTGGAGCAAAGTACAACGCCTACTTAATATGAAAGCGATACTTGAAGCAATTTCATAAAGTAATTCAATTCACGCTGATTTACATGAGGTTTGTCATGTGGAAAATTCATTTTGAAATAGACTTCTAATGTTACGTGTGCCCATTATCTGCTTACCACAAATTGTGAAACAAGATACTGTCAATCTCATAAGACTTTGAAAAGCAATTCTAGCGAGACTAGGGTTATCTCATTGAGGTATTCATTGCAATCAATCTATGTCAAATCGGGGAAAAGGTATCATTTATCAAACGGGGTTGATTGAAAAATATAAAGTCAGATCGTTCGATAATTTTACTTTAATCAAGGAACAAACAGTTAAACATGTGGATGACATTAAATTGCCTTATGAGGAGAAAATAGCAGCATCCTCAAAACATGCTGATTTAATTTTCGAAAAATTCAAATAAATAATCTTTTTACTTTTTGCGAGTCATTTATGAAACCAAACGGTTATCAATTTGATATGGTCTATCACACCGTGTATCAGGTTTGTAGAGGACGTATGTGTCTATTATCTTACGAATGTCACAATTTGTTCTTTTCTCTTCGCCATCAATAAATATTATGTTCTGTTTTAATTCACCAAACTGCACTAAACCAGAGTAAAGTCCTAATTCTCTATGGAACTCAGGTTTTCACTTTAAATATGGTTATGGTGATAATGCTCTTTAGGGTTCTAACATCTATACATCGACCTACACGGGGGCCCGATTACAACTGTTTTCCTAGAGTAATTAGTTTATTCTCAACTAGGGTCAATAAGTGTCGAAACTAGAATCCCTTGGCGACCATTACCCCTTTCTCACAGAACACACATATGAGCATAAGGGTGAATCATAGATTTTTTACAAAATTGGAATCACCGAAAAATGGATTATCTTCAAACTACAGAAGTATGGTAAAGCTAGATGTAG
>CAIIXF020000136.1:104351-127351 GCA_903813345.2 Owenia fusiformis | reverse complement strand
GTGTAGCAAGCGTATTGGCGTAGTAATATTAACATACTATACTGTTTTTGTTCATTTAAATACCCGTAGCAGACGTAGTTGTACATAGGGTGACCCTACAGTGTATATGTATATCTATAGACTCATGTTTTGGTGTAGCAGGCGTAGTTTGCGTGGTCAACACAGTATATTATGTAGCTATACCCAGGGTTGACCATGGCAGTGTGTGTGTACACCTACAGACTCATGTTTAGGTGTAGCAAGCGTATTGGCGTAGTAATATTAACATACTATACTGTTTTTGTTGATTTAAATACCTGTAGCAGACGTAGTTGTACTTAGGGTGACCCTACAGTGTATATGTATACCTATAGACTCATGTTTTGATGTAGCAGGCGTAGTTGGCGAAGTCAACACAGTACATACTATGAAGTGGTAAGTTTCAATAAAATACTCGTAGCAGACGAAAACCCAAGGTACACCATGGTAGTGTGTGTGTATACTTACAGACTCAGGTTTACACCATGGCAGTGTACACCAGGGCAGTGTGTGTGTATACCTATAGACTCATGTTTACGTGTAGCAAGCGTAGTTGGCGTAGTAAAAATACTATTTTTGTTTTCAATTAAATACCTGTAGCAGACGTAGTTGTACATAGGGTGGCCCTACAGTGTGTATGTATACCTATAGTCTCATGTTTTGGTGTAGCAGACGTAGTTGGCGTTGTCAACACAGTACATACTATGAAGTTTTCATTTTAAATAAAATATTTGTAGCAGAAGTAGCTATACCCAGGGTACACCATGGAGTGTGTGTGTATACCTATAGACTCATGTTTAGATGTAGCAAGCGTAGTTGGCGGAGTAAACATACTATGCTCTTTTTATACCCAGGGTACACCATGGCAGTGTGTGTGTACACCTATAGACTCATGTTTAGGTGTAGCAAGCGTATTGGCGTAGTAATATTAACATACTATACTGTTTTTGTTCATTTAAATACCCGTAGCAGACGTAGTTGTACATAGGGTGACCCTACAGTGTGTATGTATACCTATAGACTCATGTTTAGGTGTAGCAAGCGTATTGTCGTAGTAGATATACTATACTGTTTTTCTTCAAGACGTAGAAGACGTAGTTGTATATACAGTGTGTATGCATACCTATGGACTCGTGTTTTGGTGTAGCAGGCGTAGTTTGCGTAGTCAACAAAGTACAAACTATGAAGTGGTCATTTTCAAAAAAATACTCGTAGCAGACGAAGCTATACCCAGGGTACACAATGGCAGTGTGTGTACACATATAGACTCATGTTCAGGTGTAGCAAGCGTATTGGCGTAGTAAACATACTATACTGTTTTTGTTTATTTAAATACCCGTAGCAGACGTAGTTGTACTTAGGTTGACCCTACAGTGTATATGTATACCTATAGACTCATGTTTTGATGTAGCAGGCGTAGTTGGCGAAGTCAACACAGTACATACTATGAAGTGGTAAGTTTCAATAAAATACTCGTAGCAGACGAAACTATACCCAAGGTACACCATGGCAGTGTGTGTGTATACTTACAGACTCAGGTTTACACCATGGCAGTGTACACCAGGGCAGTGTGTGTGTATACCTATAGACTCATGTTTACGTGTAGCAAGCGTAGTTGGCGTAGTAAACATCCTATACTGGTTTTGTTCAATTAAATACCCGTAGCAGACGTAGTTGTACATAGGGTGACTCTACAGTGTGTATGTATACCTATAGTCTCATGTTTTGGTGTAGCAGACGTAGTTGGCGTTGTCAACACAGTACATACTATAAGGTTTTCATTTTAAATAAAATACTTGTAGCAGAAGTAGCTATACCCAGGGTACACCATGGAGTGTGTGTGTATACCTATAGACTCATGTTTAGATGTAGCAAGCGTAGTTGGCGGAGTAAACATACTATGCTCTTTTTATACCCAGGGTTCGCCATGGCAGTGTGTGTGTACCCCTATAAAAAATTCAACCTTGAAAGTCCGAATTTAAACCGTTGCACAATCATTGTACAATCATTGATCCGATCATTTATGCAACCATGCCAACCGTTACGATGCAACCATTACAATTTTGGTTGTAAACTCATTGAAATGTTTCAATCATATGTAACCATTGTTAACGCTTGACAATTTTGGTTGCATTTCTTGCAACCGTTTCAATCGAATGCAACCCTTTAAAACTATGGCAATTTTATCTCAATACAACATAAAATAATTATCTTGCTCTATTTCAAATGTGTGTATTTCATGCGTATATACTGTACATGTCAGAATTTAAATGGTTTGATCAAAAAGATGTTTAAAGTATTGAAATAGTTAAGTAAACTTGTCTTGTGAATGAAAATATATTGAACCAATTTTCATCTAACTTTGAAGGATGGTGATTGTCTAACTCACATGTATATTATCTAGATGACTGCAATGCTTAGGCATACAAATCCCCCTCGCTGTCATGACTATCATTTTTACAAAATCACTTCACTACTTTTTAAGTTATTGCAAAATCATTTGAAAAAATTTTGATTGGGTCAAGGCTTGGATTTTACACTTCACCCTGCAATCATCGCAATTATAAAGGAAGGAAGATGTGTCTGGAAGGAAGAAATCCTTCAATGGGAAAATAATCTGTTTTGATTTGATATTTTTGATTTGATAGAGAAAGTGCAATCAGACATTACAGGATGTGTTTTAAATAATTAAGTCGATAAGCATAACTTAAAAAACTGATTACACACGCGGTAGTATCTCTTCGGGACGTATCGAAACCACTCCGTCCCGAAAAACCGTTAATTTGAATTTAAAACCTACCCCAGTGTTTGAAAATCAAGGATTGTGAGTCTCACACTTCACAGTTTTTCTTCAAACTTGTTCCGTACAAAGCTTCACAGAAATACCTTTCAGTCGATACATTGTTTTCGTGTACAAAGTACCTCGTTTTAGCGGCGTTTTGGTCCCCAGCTGTGAAATAAAGCAAATTTTCATAACTTTCAACTGTAAGTCAAGTTATCTCGCCAGTCTTTTACCCATTCTTGCCCATAATTTCAGAATGGGCTCCCATTACAACCTTCCATCGCTACGTCTTGATTTTTGGGCATCAAACGCAGCAGTTTCTAAATCATCCACACATCTCTTCAAATTTGACCAATACGTCCCGTCATCTTCCACTACGCCCCGCCGAGTCTATCACTATACACGTAGAGTTGCATTCTAAAACAATTTGTCCATCGATGTGTCCGTTTGTAGGTTGCCATTGTCGATTCTAAATACCAATCGGATTGTGTTTTAAGATTTACCCATTCTTGTCCATTTTCAATATACCTATAATAGGGTGGTCCAAAATCGGCGGGGCGTAGTGGAAGGTGACGGGACGTATTAGTCAAATTTTAAGAGATGTGTGGATGATTTAGAAACTGCTGCGTTTGATGCCCAAAAATCAAAACGTAGCGATGGAAGGTTGTAATGGGAGTCCATTCTGAAATTATGAGCGAGAATGGGTAAAAGACTGGCGAGATAACTTGACTCACAGTTGAAAGTTATGAAAATTTGCTTTATCTCGCAGCTAGGGACCAAAACGCCGCTAAAACGAGGTACTTTGTACACGAAAACAATGTATCGACTGAAAGGTATTTCTGTGAAGCTTTGTACGGAACAAGTTTGAAGAAAAACGGTGAAGTGTGAGACTCACAATCCTTGATTTTTTAACACTGGGGTAGGTTTTAAATTCAAATTAACGGTTTTTCGGGACGGAGTGGTTTCGATACGTCCCGAAGAGATACTACCGCGTGTTACAGTTAGACTCAGTCAATCTAGTTTGATTAGAGTCTGCTTTAAAGGATGTGTCTAAAGAAACTTTATTAATCCATTAATCCATAGTTTAGTTTAGTTTTTTTTTTAGTTTAAAATAGTTTATTTTTGTGTCACTGATATTACAATATACATATAAAATACATAATAAAAACAACATTTTGTAACATCACCAGCCGGTGCCGACTTATGAGACACAGTATACAATATATCTGAGTGTCACCCATTACTACCCCCAATGGGCAGCTTGGGTCAACATTCATAAAGACAGAGACAAAAAATGTCCCTGGTAAAAATTTATACATGAATAACCAATGATATGAAGTCAGTCTGATAAATCAGTTTGGCATAAATAAGCAGTTCATGGAATGATATTGTCAATCATTCTATTAAATACATATATTGCACCTAATGTGAGATGCATATTGCATAATAAATACATACATTGCACCAAACGAGAGTAGCATGTTGCAGATGGTCAAAAATTACAATAAATACAAATATCGCACTAAATGTGAATTGTATCATGCATATGGTCGAAGACTGATATTACAATAAATTCATATATTGCACTTAATGTAAGTAGCATGTTGCACTAAGGTCAAATATTACAATAAATATGAATATTGCACTAAATGTGAAATACACAATGCATCGGTTGAAGACAAATATTACAATAAATTGCACTAAATGTGAGATGCATATTGCATGATAAATACATATATTGCACTAAATGTAAGTAGTATGTTGCATATGGTCAAATATTACAATTAATATGAATATTGCACTAAATGTGAAATGCATAATGCATATGGTTGAAAACAAGTATTACAATAAATACATATATTGCACTAAATGTGAGATGCATATTGAATAATAAATACATATATTGCACTAAATGGAAGTTGCAAGTTGTCAAATATTGCAATAAATACATATATTGCACTAAATGTGATTTGCATGAGTGAATAAATAAAAACAAGAACCCCATAGATAATATACACCTCTGCAGTAGTGAATTGAGACCATCTTCCCCAAGGTCGATAGCTCAAAGCACTAAAAAGAGGCATCATAAAACCAAGGAGTTTCTGACTAAATACATTTTAAATAAATCTTTTATAAAGGAAACTTAGGTGACATGCATACTCATTTAGTGATTATAGCCTATCAATATTAAGCATGTATATCCAAAATTATGGCATATTCTATACTTTCTATACTTTCGAACTGCTTTTTTTTAAATGATACTTTTTTCAGTCTTAGACGATTGGACTCTCTAAAGTCTATACATGTCTATACTTTCTATACTGTCTATACTTTTGATTTTGTTGAATTCCCTATGTCTATACTTTCGATACTTTCTATACTTTACATTTTGGTGAAATCCCTATGTCTATACTTTCTATACTTTCGATACTTTCTATACATTGTAAAAAAATATGTGACGTCATAAGTTTCTTGGTCACTTTCGATTTTGGTGAATTGCCTCAATGTATTGTAAAAAACAGACAGTTATGGGGAAAAGCAGATAGAAAGTATAGAAACTATAGACATCTGATTTGTCGAAGACAGTTATGAGGAAAAGCAGATCGAAAGTATAGAAAGTATAGAAACTATAGACATTTGATTTGTCGAAGACAGTTATGGGGAAAAGCAGATCGAAAGTATAGAAAGTATAGAAACTATAGACATCTGATTTGTCGAAGACAGTTATGGGGAAAAGCAGATCGAAAGTATAGAAAGTATAGAAACTATAGACATTTGATTTGTCTAAGACATTTCTGGGAAAAAGCAGATCGAATGCATCTGATATGTCGAATACAGTTCTGGGAAATAGCAGATAGAAAGTATAGAAACTATAGACATCTAATTTGTCAAAGACAGTTTTGTGAAAAGCAGATAGAACGTATAGAAAGTATAGAAACTGTAGACATCTGATTTGTCGAAGACAGTTCTGGGAAATAGCAGATCGAAAGTATAGAAAGTATAGAAACTAGACATCTGCTTTGTCAAAGGCAGTTAGTATGAAAGGGCATTTCGAAAGTATAGAAACTATAGACATCTGATTTTTCAAAGGCAGTTGGTATGAAAAAGCAGTTCGAAAGTATAGAAAGTATAGAAACGTCGAAGGCAGATAGTATGAAAAAGGAGATCGAAAGTATAGAAAGTATAGACAATGTATAGAAAGTATAGACATTGCCATAATTCTGGATATACCTCATATTAAGAGATCTCTTATTGCACACATTATAAACTAAAGCTCCTAATGGTCTTTGGAGTGAAGTACAATTCATAATGGAGACAAAAAGAAGTGTAGAATTGGCTGATGTTAAATCTAAATAAGGCAATTTCTGTTTAACATTTTCATAAAAATCACATCTTAGATCATCATAATGGCTACATTCTAATAAGAAATGCTTTTCATCTTCAATACAATTCATGTCACATAATAAGCATTTCCTTTCGTGTAATGGTATACCTGTGTAGCGCCCTGTTTCAATTGCTAAGGGTAAAGTACCAGTTCTGAATCTAGCGAGTGACCTACGGTGATGCTTTTGTAGGGCCAAATACCCTTCCTTGCAAACACCATATTTGTACAGTCTATATTGCCTCAATTTATTGCCATTAATTTCATTATTTCTATCATCCCATATGTTCTGGATAAATTTATCAGAATTTCGAGGAGAGTTAGTAAACTGTTTTAAAATGTCCTTGGTATGACCAGTGAAATTTATATTACATGTATTTAACATTGAATTAACTTTATAGTCCCAACTGCTTTTCCGTTTAATGGACCATTCATGTATTTTAAAATTCAGCTTATTCGGATTCATGGACTTCAGTTTAATGAACAATCTAGCACATTCCACCTTTTGTTTTAAATGTGGAGTGTCCCATCCGAGATCTCCTCTAACAGCTTCATTACTAGTGCGTTTGTTTACACCTAGAAAGAACTTGCCAGCTTTATTTTGAACATTGTTCAGGTATTGATGTTGGTTGAGGCCAAATATAGATGAACCATAGTTTAGTATAGGCTGGACTAAAGAGTCATATAGCTTGTTGTAAACTGTAAACTCCATACCCCCAGTTTGCTTGTATTTGCTGATAATCACACTCAGGGCTCTATTTGCCGATTTTGCAATTTCTCTGGCAGAATGTGTTGAGTTCACGTGCTCTTGGAGCCAGATCCCCAGATATTTATAAGTGTCTGTATAATCTAGATCAAGGTCCCCACATTTAAAAGCAAAGTCTGACCTAGGATGTGATTGTAATGTATTTGGTGTTTTTATAGATGTCATCAGTGCATAGATGTCTATTCACCTATTCACTTGTATTGTATCCCGGGATCGGGACTGACTGTTTGTTTTTCGTCCATTGTAAACGTGGTTCTTGAGTTCAGCCATCTTACCAGTATAGAATAAATTTGTCTCCGTCTAGACACTGTTTTTGTACATTTATTCTATCCGATACAGAACAGTGATTTTGGGCGATAATGCACTATTTTAGATTTTCGAGGGTTAATTAGAAGTCTCCATTTGCGGCACCATTCATGTAGAGTGTTTAACATCTGTTGTAAGTTATCAGCTGAGCTTGCAATAAGCGCTATGTCATCAGCATAAAGAAGGATGCCTATGTTCTCGTCCTCCATTTGTATTCCACATTGTAGACTGTTAATGTCGGACACTAGATCATTCACATACGCTGAAAATAATGTCGGGGATAGCAGACAGCCTTCCCGGCAGCCATTGCTTACGTTTACTTTTGGAGATAGTAGACCATTTATGCGGATGTTACATGTCACATCTTCATATAGGGATTGAACTGCTTTAAAGATTTTGCCTTTGATGCCAATCTTATTGAGTTTAGACCATAACCAGTGGCGCGGGACGCGCGCCCCCCCCCCCCTAAAATCTCGTATAGAAGATCATTTTTCCTGATGAAATGTTAATGAAATTTGCCTTATACTTATAGTGAGAAGTATTCCTTTTATTTTCAGATTGTAAATGGATTGTATGTTGAATATTAAATAATCCATGTGATTTTGTTAAATCTTAATCAAATGTATTTTAGTAGGCCTATAGAAATACAACTTTTCTCTCGTTCGCATATCGCATCAATTATTAGCGTTCGTTTTTTGACCAATCCTAAATTGCGCCATTGCTTGAAATTGACAGAAAAATCTCAACCATGGATAAATTTCTTTCCCGTCGGCTTTACCACGAAGGGCGTGGATGTAAGTACTGTTATTTGTACTATATAGCATAGTATCGGCTATCAAACGTTCTAGTTTAAGCCCATATCGGGCGGCATAAATAAATATGAAATCATTTAGATTTACAATGTTATTATTGTTAGATCTAACGTATCTTTTCATTGGCCTTGGTACCTAGTCTAATTAGCCTACGTTTATTTTATATCCAGATCTTAAAGTGCCCATTCTTGGTGATGGGAATTGTCTTTTCCGGGCAATTGCCCATGGACTGTTTCGTTTACGGAGCAGCCCCTCCCAACGCATAAGCCATGCCACGGAAAAACAACAAGCTATCTTGTTAAGCAGCAATATCTTGAACTTGGAACTGTCCTCCATGTTGATTTCGACGCGGTAATTCCTCTATTTCTATGGAATTATTACACCAAAAGTAGTGCGAAATGGCCTTTTCACGTGTTGGCATAAAGTTTTCAGGGGCGGATCTGGGAACCAACAAGGGGGGGGGCCCAAACTTCTGGTGTGAGAAAAAAACGTCCGCGCTTGCGCGTAAAAAAATTTTGGGCCCCAAAAACCCAATAGTGGGCCCAAATTTTGAAATTTTGAGGCCCATTTTCTTCAAAATTTGGCCTAAAATTAAAAAAAAAGGCCTTAGAAGGCCAATTTATGACCAAAAAGGCCTACTTTTTAGGGCCTTAAGGCCTTTTTTGGCTCAAAATTTTTTTTGGGCACAATTTTTTTTTCTGGGCCCACCCAAGGGGGGGGGGGGGGGGCCGGGCCCCTGGGCCCCCCCCCAGATCCGCCAGTGGTTTTGATGACATTTAAAGACATAGTTCCTCTTTCACGTATATTATCTCATGGAAATGGGCATACCAGCGCAAAGATCTTTGTTCCATGGTGAAGAAAAGCCATCAAACATTGTCTGAAGAGCAGATGTAACTCCGTAATTCTACTTTTAACATGGCGACCTTGACCTTGAAAAAATATAGCCATTTGGGCGATAATAGGTGATTCAAAAGTGAAAATGAGTGCATTTTTCGTAGTTTTACTTTGACCAAGCCTAGAAAAAAATCGAAGTGGTAAACCTACCCCCAATTTTTGATATTTTCGTTGTCTAGAAGTGTCCTAGATGATATCAAAGTTTAAGAAAAATAGTATGTCTAGAAATATTTTATAAATTAGTGCCAATATGGTGGGTTTGGGTGTTTTTTTGCTCTAATTTTTTACCCCATTTCTACGGTTGCCATGGCAACTATAAGGCTTTGGTAACCATGCCAACTTGATTTTTGAAGGACATCCACCTGATAGTAGTTGGGCCAAGTTTGATGAAAAATGGGCATGGTTTGATATGCTGACAGTGAGGTTGATTGTGGCATGTAGTAAAACGGCAAAAGAATGGTGGAGTCATACCATACCATTATTGGTTGATAGAACAGAATACGATAAAAAGCCGAACGAGAAATACCTCAAATTTGCGAACGATGTACTTTCCGTTTGTAACGCTCGCCCTTGTTGAAAGGGACTAAAACCGGTGTGAAAGAAATTATGGTCCCCCAGGGATTATGGTCCCCCTTCTTAACGGCCCTTACTGGCCCTGATTGTGCATAAGATAATGAGGGAAAGAGTTGTATTTAGGTCACCATATAAATCAATGGAGAGTAGGACCATAATTTGATAGGACCTCCTACCCTTTTACACCTGGACTAAAATTTTTGTCCCGAGGTCTGACAAATCGCCGGAAGAGTGGAGTTTTAGTCAATTTACCGATAATTCGCAAACTTTAGTCCCGGTGTAAAAGGGTAGGAGGTCCTATCAAATTATGGTCCTACTCTCCATTGATTTATATGGTGACCTAAATACAACTCTTTCCCTCATTATCTTATACACAATCAGGGCCAGTAAGGGCCGTTAAGAAAGGGGACCATAATCCCTGCGGGACCATCATTTCTTTCACACCGGCAAGCTCCAGAGGAAGTCGACATGGACATCTATGAAGTTCAGAGGAAGAAAATATGGAATTTTATAACTCTGAGAGGAATAATACATGGAAACTTACATGGAAAAAATGCTCAAAAAGGGGGTCTTTGGCGCGGCACATAGGTATTAAGAGGTATATTGGAGTGAACCCCCCGGGACAGAACGTCAGACTTTTGTCAGCAATAACCCATGGCAAAATTACAACGTCGGAGAAACGTTTTCTTTACATCATATTTCCACTCTCACTCTCAATTACCACGTTAAGTTCATCTGTGTGAGCCAACATATGCCTGTGCCTCCACCGATCAGTATTTAAAGTTACCACAACTCGAGGCATACATGTATATTCGTTATATATTTAACATTTACTTCACGTCACAAATTAAACGAATTTGTTGAGACCACAACGTCTTTGTCATGTTCTTTTTCACATACATGTATATGTATTTTTCACGTTTAAAACCCGTTTCGTCAACGTCAAAATTAACCGTTTCGACAACGTTGCAAATAAACCAATTTCGTGAGGACATAGCGTCTTTTTGTAACGTTTCCTGCACTTACAAATATTTTTTTACATTTCAATTGAAAACACGTTTCGACAACGTTGAAATTAACCGTTTGCACTACGTTGAAAATGAACCATTTTGGTCAGAAAATGACGTCTTTGTAACGTGTTTTACAATTACAAATATTTTTCACATTCAAACCATGTTTTGACAACGTTACAATTAGCCATTTTCACTACGTTGCAAATGAACCAATTTGGTGGGAAAACAAGGACTTTGTAACGTTTCCTAGACTTACAATTATCTTTCACATTTAAAACACGTTACGACAACGTCAAATTTTACTGTTTATATTACGTAGCAAATGAAACAATTTGGTGAGAACTGCAACGTCTTTGTAACGTTTTCTACACTTACAAATATCTTTCACATTTAAAACACGTACGTTACGACAACGTCAAATTTTACCGTTTACATTACGTAGCAAATGTACCAAATTTGGTGAGAACGCAACGTCTTTGTAACGTTTTTTACACTTACAAATATCTTTCACATTTAGAACACGTTACGACAACATCAAATTTTACCGTTTATATTACGTAGCAAATGAAACAATTTGGTGAGAAGTGCAACGTCTTTGTAACGTTTTCTACACTTACAAATATCTTTCACATTTAAAACACGTTACGACAACGTCAAATTTTACCGTTTACATTACGTAGCAAATGTACCAAATTTGGTGAGAACACAACGTCTTTGTAACGTTTTTTACACTTACAAATATCTTTCACATTTAGAACACGTTACGACAACATCAACTTTTACCGTTTATATTACGTAGCAAATGAAACAATTTGGTGAGAAGTGCAACGTCTTTGTAACGTTTTCTACACTTACAAATATCTTTCACGTTTAAAACACGTTACGACAACGTCAAATTTTACCGTTTACATTACGTAGTAAATGTACCAAATTTGGTGAGAACACAACGTCTTTGTAACGTTTTCTACACTTACAAATATCTTTCACATTTAAAACACATTACGACAACGTCAAATTTTACCGTTTATATTACGTAGCAAATGAAACAATTTGGTGAGAACTGCAACGTCTTTGTAATGTTTCCTGCACTTACAAATATTTTACACATTTAAAAAACGTTACGACAACGTTAAATTTTACCGTTTATATTACGTTGCAAATGAACCAAACTGGTAAAAATTCAACGTCATTGTTACGTTTTTCACACCAGCACAAATTTCGAACTTTACTAACACATTACTACAACGTCAATTTTAACCATCCACCGACGTTTTGCTGAATGTCACAATTTTACGTTGCTTTGACGTTTATATAACGGAAATATACAACGTCTTCAGTGAACTTATATACCACATATGAGTGACGTGACATGGACGTCACTGTTTGCTGGGATATGATCTCCATTTCCATAGCAACCAGTTGACTAACTTTAATGAAACTTATTACTTTTGTAGGACATGATAAGTACACGATTACCTGTAAATATCAAAATGATTGGATGTACATTCTAGGAATTTTACATAGCCTTCCTAGTACCCCCCTCAAAATCAAACAAGGGGGGTATAAATCTGAATATTTCCAAAACGCTGAAAAACTAGACACCAGTATTTTCAGAATCAATGTAGAATCATAAACCACAAATTACCTACATAAAGAGAAATTTGCTATTTTTCAAAACCACTTTTACACCACGCTCATCCAGTAGAAGGAGTTGTAGTATCCTATGATTATATACCCCGGGTTTCTATAGATTGTACTTGCATATTACACTGTACGAAATAAAGAGGCATGCTAGCCTCATCCTGATACTGCCATCTTTAGTCACATGTGAAAGTGACCAACATTTTTTAAAACTACTCTGAATCGCCCAGAATTGAAGTTTATTAGTGTGAAACATATTTTGGACGGAGGCAAAAAGGGGAATTTTCATGAACAAATTTAATGTTTTTGCTGAATCAGCAGTTTTCGCTTTTTACCCCAAAAACCACTGAAATTGACGATATTTGGCTACAATTTTGTCCTTAGTGACCCCTAAATGTCATTTGTTGTCGTAAATGGGGAAGCCAACGAGTTGCTATTCATCATAAAGATTGGATTTTCCATCTTATGGTTTCCAGTATAGAAAGAAGGTACATATCGGGGGTGCAGTCAGAAATTGGTGAGTTAAGTGTCAATTTTTGATGTATTTGTTCACTCTGAATGACTACATTCGAGCTAAAAAATATCTCAAAAGTCCCAATTCTCTAGGCCAGAGTCAAAACTGATCAAATTTGTCATCATTTTTCAAATCAGGAGGTTGTTGAATGGAATAAAGTATGAAAAAGTGATGATTTTAGTAAGATTTTGCCAAAAAGTGGGCCAAATTTGTCCAATTTTCTGGTTCACGGTTCAGTGATTTTGGCTAAAAATCGCAATATGCAATAAAATACTCAATTTCTTGACACGATACTGAAAAATGTCACCATCAGGCTGTGGATTTCATGATGTAAATGAAAAACTAGTCAAATTTAAAGGAAAACCATTGGGTTCTTGGAAAAATGACCCCAGGGGTAATGAAGTAGCCATATTTTTCATAATTGCTGTCAGAATATTCTTAAACTGCACAAAACTACTTGAAAAACTCTAGTAAATTGGAAAAAACGCAATTTAAAGCCAGAAATCATCCAACCATGTGGCTATTAGGCCAAAATGCCCTAATACGTCACTTCCGCTGAATAGAAAAAAGTAGTATTCAAAAATAAATGTAGTCCCAACACAATTGTGATCATGACGAGTCAGTAAGCTAGTATGTAGGCACAGTTGTAATCTTTTTGCAATGGCAACATGCCATTTCTTCTGAAAATGCGTTTATTAGGGTTATCTGAAGGAAAATTTCGAGTCAAGTGGCGTATTAATTTTGCCTTCATTTTTGTGAATTTCAATTTGTGTCTGCAGAGAGAGGGTAGTGTCACAATTGACCAATTATTTCAAAAAGTAGATGATTGGCCCCTATTGAGTTTAGTGTCAAGATGTACATGTAGCTTAGACATAGCTTTAGAACCTCAGATAGGCCAGTGAGGCCACATAAATCTATAACTCGAGATAAAAAGTCAGGCGTTTGCCCTTTTGCCCATTGACTAGTATGGTGACGTGAATTAGGGCAGTTTTGCCTCTACATGGAAATAAATATCTGATCAAATCATCTTGTAGTGTGCGCCAAAACTCCAGAAAATCCCATAAACTGATGTTGAGGTAGGTTACTATGAAGTCACCCATAGTCATTATAGATTGGTACATTAACTATTCATTTTTACTTGTCTGCAGTAAAAAAGGTGACACGAAAGGGCTAAACGGCTTGCCCCAAGGATCAACCATCAAAAAGATGAGTTTGAAAAAATCACCTTTTTTTCAAATACTAGCAGCGAGTATACGAAATAGGAGGAAACTTTGATATTGATATGTTTGATATTTTATTTGGGTGTGGTCATTTTTATTAAAAACAATAATGGTGAAGAAATATATATTTCTGACCTTAAAACGCCATTTTAATGCAAAAGTCACCGTTGTTAATAATAATATTCCTATTTTACCTATTCAATGTTTTGTAAGTATTACAATTACCATTATATTAGTTTTTGGCAAAGTAAATAATTATAGGGCTCACACAAGGATCAACTTTATTTACAACTTTTCACATCTAGTGATGTTTTGAAAAAATACTACGTTTAACACAATTCTATGTGTTTAATATTAAACAAAATAATGATAATGTGTTTGTTTTGTTGTTTCAACTGAAAAATCACAATTCATTGCTCTTGCTCTTAGAGCGGCAGGGCATATACCAGTATGAAAAATCGTCAATACATTTGATCCTTGTGTGACGGCTACAATTAATTACTTTGCCAAAAACTAATATAATGGTTATTCGTATATATGAAAATCATTTGATAGGTAAAATAAGAATAATATCATTGACCTTTGAATAAAAAAGCATTATATAGTCAGATGTACCAGATTTTGACCATATTGTTTTTAACCATACCCTAATGGACTATCTCTACATATCAATACCAAAATTTTGCGAACTTTGCTTTAAATTTGCATTTTTGGAAACACATCTGCTTATACCTGAATTCAATTCAGAACCACAATAGATAGTAACTCTTTCATGAAAAACTTCGTCAGCGTGACTGAAGATTACTGAGTGCAGTCATTCATATGACCTCATATTTGGATAACCTCTCCTCTGTTAAAATTTTACTTCAAATCAGCAAATTTTATTCAAATCATCATAAAACAGAAATGATCGACTGTTATTTTTGAAATGTGAATTTCAATGGAACATTGATTTGACATATTTATCTAAACAAAACAATATCGGTCCATGTTTTCTTTTTAATGGAATTGTATCTTTTAAGCTTGGCTGTTTAGTTCAGGTGGTAGAGCATCAGAATCTAGACTAAAAGGTCCTAGGTTTGGTTAGACAATTTTCCCACCCTCCCGCCATATTCGTGTTTATCTTTAATAATACTAGCAATCTATTGTTCGAGTGGGTCACAGCAGCCCAACATGGCCTTAAAAATAAATCCAAATACCTAGATATTGACTTTTGACCTTGAATTGACATTAACCCATCAGTAATGACTTTGACCTCAAGTCGCCTAATAATGGGTCACCAAGGGTCACATCGTCCCCCGAGTGCCTTTAAACGCCAAATACCTAGATATTGACTTTGAACTTGAGATGATCCTGAATTGAACCATTAAATGATGACTTTGACCTCATGTCACCTTATCATGAGTCGCCAAGGGACACAGCACAACATCAGCCCATGTTGCCTTAGAACGCCAAACACTGAGATATTGGCCTTAGATTGACCTTGATCTCAGGTCACATTTCAATCGAGTCAAGTGCATCAGCAGCTCCAAAACACCAAATACTTATATATTGATCTATGGCCTTGACATGACCTTGACCTATAACAATGACATTGATCTCAGGTCACTTTATCATTCGTGATCAAATGTCAGTGTAGCCCCACACAAGCCAACAACCTAGATATTGACATTTGACCTTATTGTGTTTTTGAACCATAGGTATTGACTTTGACCTCATGTTAACTTAACATGAGTTGCCAAGGGCCACAGCAGCCCCCAGGGGCTCAAAACTCCAAATACTGAGATATTGACCTTGTAGGAATGACCTTGACCTCAGGACACATATTCATGGGCCCTCACGTGAAGCAGCATCCCCAAAACGCCAAATATTTAGATAGATTTAGATCTATGACCTTGAGATGACCTTGACCCTAAACAGTGACATTGACCGTAGGTCATTTTATCATTGGTGATAAAATGTTACTGTAGACCCACAGTAACCAACTACCTAGATATTGACTTTTGACCTAGAAATGACCTTGAAATCAGGTCACCTTATCATTTGTCGCCAAAGGTCACAAATGTTCTCAATTGTCATAAAACGTCAAAGTGCTAGATATTGACCTTTGACCTTGAAATTACCTTGAAATCAGGTCACCTTAGGTCACAATTGCTCTCAATTGCCTTAAAACGTCAAATTGCTAGATATTGACAGTTGACCTTGAAATTACCTTGACCCATTCAGACCTTGACCTCAAGTCACCTTATCATTGGTTATGAAGGGTCAAATCATCGGGCAAGTGTTTTAAAAAGCCAACTAAGTAAATATTGATATTTTTCCTAGAAATGACCTTGACTTTTCTGGAATGTACTAAAAACCCTTCGCCCCTTCGACCCTACGCCCCTTCGAGTACTGGGTGTCAAAAAAATTTTGCAATGGATTTTATGAAACGGGATTATGAAAAAACCCTTCGACCTTTGATTTTTTATTTCAGTCCCGTTTTTCTAGTTAATACATGGTTACGTATAGTTCTATTCCGGGTTCCCCTGTGTTCTTGCGTAAATTGGACTCCAAATTATACTGCGTGAAATATGGGATTCCAATTCTTGACACGTCTAGATACTAGTCTTTTCTCGCCGAGTTTCTAGACGTGCCAATTATTTACACCTCTTGACACGCGATGAATCCAACTCTTTACACATCTATGCACTTCTTGACACGCGCCATGCAAAGCAGTACAAAGACCATGCCAAAAGTCTTGACACGCGCTGATTGGAATCTCATTACTCGCTCTTGGCACATTGATAATTGTATGTAAGCAACTGACCTAATTACCAAAAAAGCAATACATATAGTATTTTAACATGAAGTAATTATTTCCAGATTTGTGACCGGTAAGGGGTTGCACAGGAGCAAAGTCGAGTTATATCTTGTATTCGCGAATGCAACTAATTAATTACCAAAAGCAATACATGTATTTTAACATGAAGTAATTATACGTAACTCTATATTTTTTACTTATCTAGTATTGAAATATTACAAGTACTTTCTCTGGTTCTTTTAATTTTGATCTATTTAATTCATTCATGTTTTCGCAGACTATTTGGAACATGTAGAAAGAAATATCAAACAAAAGCATTTGTATGTACGGTGACAAACTGACTTAATTAACATTTTGGCAATTTCATACCGTCTTTTGAAATAATATTGTCAGCTACTACAGGCGATGCTAATCGACTCGTTGATTCATTTAGTAGTTCCACTTGCGAATACAATCATAGACAAATAACTAGCGGGGTGTTTAGGAATAATATAATGATAGTAGTTACTAGTTTCATCAGGCCCATGACCAGGGGGTTCGAGGGCAAAAAGTGTATATCCGGCGCACTGAGACAATTGATATCACCACTGATTGACAGAACACAGATTTCAAAAGAGACCAAGGATGAAAATAAAGCGACGAGTTTTTGTGTTAAAAATGTACGTCCACATAATTGAAGTGGTTAATTTCAAGTAACAAGTGTAAGAGAAGATAAGAATTATTTCACAATCCGTCCATTTCTTTGAACTGTTTTGACAACTGCGGATTTAGGCTAGAAATTGTTTTAGAATTTATGAAATACAATATTTACTTCTGTACTTCAGAGTATGTCCTATTCCCCTCGCCAATGTCTTAAATCCACCCCTGCGAACCACCTTGATAATGTCCCCTCCCGGGTGTCGCCTTGTCACCCCCCCCCCCCTCCAGATCCACCAATTGTTTTAAACCATGCTGCCTATACATTATCATAAAATCAATCTGGTATCTTTTTGAGTTTTCTAACCCTGCTATGAAGGATGCATGTAATAAATATACAATGTATCTAGAATGGTATCTTACATTTTTTTCTAAATGTTAATATCCAAAAAACATATCTTTGGTTTATCAACACATACCGCTCACAATATAACAAGTATACAGATTGTAACATAGATAAGCGAATTGGGGAAAATTACAATCCCTTTGATCAAATTATTAAGATTTAATCTCCAGCTGAGGTGCAATCAAAATGTTGATACACATAATTAGCAGTCAGAAAGTTGCTCTTACCACTGTAGTTTTCAATATTCCCTTTGTTTTAACATCTTATTTCAAAAGAATGGATATTGATGGTTGTATGGAAGTATTCATATCAAACATTCACATTATAGTTTACAGTGGAATTCCCTCAATAAATGCAACATATTTACCATTTAAGATTTCATATTGGACTTTCCGCATAACGATAAAATGTTGACGATATAGTTTTCGATAAAACCCCAGGGCCGTAGCCAGCTTTCAGTCGGGGGGGGGGGGGGGTGGGGTCATGCAATCACCAAAATATTTTAGGTTTTCAGTCAGAGGGTGCGATCGTGACATAAATGAGGCAAAAAATATTTGTTTTGAATTTTTACGAAAATGGTGCAACTTCCTTCAAACCTGAGCTAGAAGCTTCAAACAAAAAATCATTTTAATGCTCTTTTCTTCCTCTACCTTATGGTACCTTTTATTGGTTGTAGGAGGGGGTGTGAACCCATCGCTTCCCCTTGTTACGCTTATAAACCCAATAACGTATTCCCAAGGAATCGACTTTATTAATTTATATGTGAAAAATGAGCTTGCATGTACAAATTGCATCGTATGCAAACCTTCCCCTGACCGACCCGGTCATGTTTATGTCTTTTGAATGATGTCTACCCCTTGATGCATGCATCCTTTAATAAGTGGTGTTAAGAATATTGGTGTAGGCCCTGGTGAAGGGAAATGTCATAAAGATTTTACGTATATCGCGATATACATGTAGCCGCGTCCCCTTTGTCTTTATCCTTCCAAACGCAAACGGCAGATAAGAGTTGTTCTTAGTGATTGATCTGATGCTTAATAAGCCACTTACAAGATACAGTTTTAAATATTGATACTGTAAAAGTTTGTTTTAACACATAGGCGTAACCAGGGGGGGGGGTGCGATTTACTTTTAATGGCCATTTTATGCCTTTTATTTTCAAATTATGTTTTGTTTTGATGTCAGTGTGAAAAGTCAAGAAACGTCAACCCCGACTTTTAATTAAAAAATGTTGGTTAGTCACTTATGGCAAATCACAAGGTTGATGATGTCAACGGACCATGATCGTGGAAGGCTATCAATATCAGGTGTATATCGCATAGAAAATAAATATAGCTAATTTTTCGCACTGATATGATGATGACTATTCTGGCGAATCGGGTAGATATTTCTCAGTTTTTTCCGATAATAAAACTATTCATTTCTATCAATTTTACAAACGGGATCCTTTGAATGCACATTAAAACTATAAAAGTATTTATTGGGCGTACATACTTGTTCTGTCATGTTACTTACATTTCATTTGCAAGTTGTCCACATATTTAATCCGGCGTTTTGTTTAATCAAATTTCCCGCCCCTTGAGGTTTCCGACTGTAAAACTTAATATTTAATACTAACCAATGCGTCAGTTAATATTTTCAGAATACAAATTTTCCATTTTTATTTCTCTGATAGATAAAGTCTCATTTTGAATCTGTTCGTGTATTAAAGAGTATGCTTTTATAATGCCGTGGTCACATTTGCTCAGATTTTCAGCACCGGCGCCCGGCCGATGAGTATTTTGTTCAAAATTGTATTCAATTCTGAACAAAATACTCAATCGGCCGGGCGCTGTAATGAAAATCGGAGCAAATGTTACCAAGTCATAACTGATGAAAATTCAAATGAGAACATGAACATGGATAATAGGGGCACTATTACGCTGCGTGTAGAGTCTATACTAATTATAAACTACGAGAAGACGAAACTCTCATTTAAGAAGTGAAGTCGAACAAATGCAAAGGGTATAGGGTACTATAGAAGGGGATCATATAAAAGCACGATCTATTTCACAATGCCATTAACTTTTGTTCTTCAACTGTTGCCCTTTGTGCATTTCAAAAATAAAATATCTTAATCTGATTTGTTCCACCTTTCTTTTCGCTCAGTTCTGCAATATTATGTCCATATGTTGTTTAGAATTATGTCATTTGCGATATAGCTGTAAGACATTATGAGAATGAATATGGGAGTTTCCACGATAATGTTGTTCACATGATTTTATACACATACCTGCATAACAATCGGAGACAGAAGTCTTAATATTGTCCAATAAAAAATGAGAATCTAACATTTAATGATAACAAAAGGATTAATTGCTTAGTTCTCTTTGTTTTAGTCTTTGTTTTCTTAAATGCGGAAGTGTACCAACATCACCTAGATTACATAAGAGATCATCTAACAGTCTAAAATTGCTTAAATGACACGCTATTTAGCTGTTTACCCGCTGTTTACCTTATTTCTTTGGCCGTGCCTGGAGAGCCTTAAAATTTAAGGCTCTCTAGCCAAATGGGTTACCAAAATGCTAAAGAGCCTTACATTTTAAGGTTCTTTAGCATTTCGGCTAAAGAGCCTTAAATTTTAAGGCTCTTTACACCCAAATTCAAAAAAATGTACCAATTCAGGTTTGAAAAATCTGATTTTTGAAGTCAGAGTAGCACTGATTATTTTTTGTTGAGACAAAAGAACATATATTGATAGGTAACACTGTGAAATATTTTCAACAATCTCCTCCTCGTTTTCAAGATATGGCATATTATATGTCGACCAAAATGTATTGGAATAAGGCATAAAAAACCTCCGTTACTACATATATACAGGGTGTCCCGAAAGTATGGGCCCCCCTAGGCAGACATATACCAGTGTCGTCATAGTATGTGTCATATATCATTTTAAAGCTTATCCAAAGTTACATTGATTTGCCAAGTATCATGGTTTAACTCCCAAATGGGAAAAGGTTACAGTCATTTTAAAACATACTATGACGACACTGGTATATATGTCTGCCTAGGGGGGCCCCATACTTTCGGGACACCCTGTATATTTAGTTTATTGCGTAAACTTTAGATCCAATCAATTATTTTTGTATATGAAATACTTTATATTTTCGTAATATGTGTCTATATTCTGAATATCAAACAAAACTTCAGAATATGTACAACAAAGCAAAATTACATGGTCTTAAAATTAACCATTCGTTTTTAAATTGTAAAACTTTTCATTGATCAGAAATGTGTCATATATAGCAACTTTCATATTGGATTACAAACGAAGTAAAATATATTATTTTTGAGTTAAAAGGAAAGATTCAACTAAGGAAAACCTGATGGGCTGTGTTTTTCCTGCAGTTACTGAAGACATTTCTGAAAAAATATATCTCAACTTAAGCATCATAAAGTAACGAGGATTTCTGTATGTATTTTTTGTTTAAATTAGAAAAATAATGATTACAAATGCAGTGTATTTACCAACTTTGGGTAGTCATTTCCAGTGATTATTCACATTGCAATGAAAAAAAACATTAGGTGAATCCGTAACATGTTTGTTACACGATTGCTACCCCTTAGGAGGAATACAAATGTATAATATCAAAGTATATAGTAAATACTTTTTGTCACAAAACCGAAATCATGTATACATTTAGTAAAACTTGGATTATAGTGTATATTTATAAGAATGATCAACGTTTTAGTTGGTGGTTGTTGTTAGTTTACACAATAATAAAAATATGTTTCAGTAACACCCGAACATATACAAGCAAAAAGTAATACTTACATTCGCTGAACAAAAAATCACCTTGGAAGAAAGTTTCGTTACAATGATGTAATGATGCTTAAATTGCCACACAAAATAATTCAACATCAACTGAGATTGCCTTGATCATATCTACATGATCAACATAATAAAATATATAATACCACTAAAGGAGTCAGTCACTTGCCTAGCTATTGTCTACTTTACCCCATTTTACATTTGTAGGGGGAACACATACCTGCCAACCTACCGTATTTTTACGGGAATCTACCGTAAATTTTTCGTTTTTCCGTAAAAAAATGACAAACTACCGTAAAAAAAATACCATTTTTTCCCGTAAAAACGCCCGTAAAAAAATCTACCGTATTTTTTTCGTAATCTACCGTAAATTTTCTTTGTAAAAAACTCGTTTATTCCATGAGAACGGCCGTAAAATCTACCGTAAATTTTTGAAAATCTACCGTAAATTTTCGAAAATCTACCGTATTTCTGCTAAAATCAACAGTATTTTTGTTCAAACTACCGTAAAATTTCCCGTTATTGTTATTGGGAAATGCTGAAAAATTGAAGTCTTCCTGTACTGTCCCTGTAATATTCCTTCACCAACCCGGTATCGGCAGGTCTGTGGTTATCAGGTTATTGCGCATTTATCTAAGTAAGCTTGCGTGTAATCAGTCCAAACACCAACTACCACTAGCTAGAAAGAATTCTTTCTGCCATGATTTTTGTAGTTAACCAAACCCTTTTGTACACGGATCTTTATTCCGAATGCAACAAAAATATGATTTTAGTTGCGCTTCATCTAAATAAATGAGTGGAAATGCGTATGCATATTTAGCGTATGAAATATGCGTAGTTTGATTTGTTATGATCAGTAATGAACGACACATATACATTATACATAGTTTAATCAATTTGTTTACAGAACGATAAAATGTTGTATTTTTCATCAGAACACATTATCAGTAACAAATACTTAATTAAAAAATAAAGCATTGAGTTCTGGTTTATTATAAAAGTATTGTGATATCCGAATCTGAACTATGTCTCAGGGGAAAGGTTTCGGCAAATGCTCATAACAAATTATTTTTGAAAGACAATTGATCTGTACTTATTTTCTATTTGTGCCAGACAAACACATTGATATCATTAGAGACTTGCGAGTGAACAAATCAATATTTAATACCATATGATTCCAATGTTATATGAACATTATGTCTGTCATTTCAATTCGTTAAAATGATAGATCATCTAAGATGGTGAGTAAAAACGTGTAAAATCCATATTTTGTATTTCAGTAAATGTTTCATTCATGGAATTTCCAAACATCCTGATATCTAAAAAAACTGGTTAGAAGGTGAGTAAAAGTGGAGATATGAATATTGTGTTCGTATTTTGAATCAATCTAGATTTATTGTAAAAAAGTTGTATATGTACATTT
>CAIIXF020000136.1:81175-94263 GCA_903813345.2 Owenia fusiformis | reverse complement strand
GGTGTTGGTGATATAGACATTTTAGATTTCTTTCAGGTAAGTACTTTTGAAATGATTATTATTTTGATGCTGATGGATTTTGACATCGCATCTCAGATTCTAATTAGAAATATATTTAATCACATGTCTCAATTACTTTTTTCAATAATAAAACAACCGCAAAGTACAACATCGTAAGGAAGATATCCAAAGGACACACAATGTATTATACTTTTTGTGCCATCATGAATGTGTTTTATTTTATTACACCGCTAGCATTAAAATTACGTTTTGCCATTCTGTCAGCTTACAATGGGAGACTCATTGGAGCAATGGCGTGCTGCTATTGGCATGTTTTCTCATCCCAAACCTTCTACAGAGAATACTCGAATCCAATCTTTAAAGAGATCACCCAAACGACCGAGTGTTTCATCAATGGAGAGCAACATAAGGACCACCCCAGGGTTAAGAGTGTTTCCCTTGCTGTTGGTTATTGTAACTTTGCTGCTTGTCATAGGAGGTGTTCAGCTGAACCCTGGACCTAAAGACACGAAACGTATGTTCTTATTTGTTTATAACATGGTGTATTCGAGGAGAGCGAAGTTAAATTGGCCTATATGCAAAAGAGGCACCGAGCTTATTATCAAAGTCAAGAGCCAGCTATTCATTGTCTTGCTCATTGAAATTAACTGCATTTTGATTTTAGTTCCATTTGAGATTCTACTGAGTAGCGAGCACTCAAACTTAGACCACCCACTTGATTCAGTATTGGAGAGGCACGGCTTGGCAATCATTGAGAATAGTGGAATGGGAGATTGTCTATTTGAAGCTCTCAGCGATCAATTGAAACGCCTGACGTCTGTTGAAGCAAATGCAAATGACCTACGCAAATCTCTGCTGGAATGCATCCAAGCGCATCCGACTTTGGTAAGAATAAAAATGCTCTCAAAATGAGCATGTTCGAGCACGGGGCTCGTTAAACCATATATAATACTTACCAGTGAAGTATATAAGTATATGATATTCCTATACACACTTATAGGTTGGTCATTTCATTGTCCAACTCTCTTCTGAGTGTATGTATGTAGTGTATAAATCATGTCATAGATAAAGTATGAGTATTGTTTTTTTATGATAAATAGTACCCCGGCCCGATATGACCAATTTGTTATCCTAAAAAATTCAAATGCTTTATCTAACTTAAATTCAACCGCAGTTATTAAAGCTTAATGGTCCATGATCTAATCTGGTGCAGTTTAACATTTTCTTTTAAGTAAACTGTTCAACTACTGAACGAATAAATATGATATAATTAGTTCAGTTTAAGTGCACTGCATGTGACAAGTCTTTCCGCACTGGCCTTTGATAGCTTGCCAACTGTACTTTCGTTTAAAACAAAAGAGAAATATGTTATTTTATTCCTTTTGATACAACCGGACATTCTTAACATCAAACCACAGCTTATTCTATTGTTTTGCTTCCTAAGTGGGGCTTAAGATTGTACAACAGTAAGCCTTTATCACAGCTGTTTTTATCTAACTTAAGCCCAATGGTGAACATGTGATGACGCTTTTTGATTCGGAAGCCAATACAGAATGGCAGAAATATGCTGCTAACAATGAATCAACCGAAGATCTCCATACCAAACAGTTGTCCTGGTATACAAATGAGTATATGGTGAGACCGGGTGTTTGGGGTGACACTCCTATGTTGTATGCCTTTTCCAAACTGTACCATATAGATGTCGCTATATACACAACTGGAACTGGTGAACCATACACAATGACAGCTGATGAAAAACCTGGAGATCAACAGCGAATGACAGCAAGGCTTGGATATATCCCGCATTTGCATTTTCTTAGTCTTGTTCACAAAACGGGTAAATATAGCTTTAACAGAGCTTTAAATTACCTTATATTGGAAGTTTGCTCATGTTGTGAGCCTAAATGAAATAAATTAATCTTCTCAAATGGCTATATGTCTGTACATTCGTGCGTCCATCCGCCAATCTGCAAGTCCACCCTTCAAAAAAACTTCAAGGATCCAATGCTCGTGTCGATTTTATGGGAGTGGTCTTAGGAAATTTGAAAATGTGAATAGTGGCATACGTAACATTAAAACTGTTTCTTTGATACTGATTATTATACACAGTCGACATGTAATTGTGTCTGTTATAACTTCAGGATAATACAAACACCTATAATGTATTTTATTATTTTTGCTTACCCCAAAGATTTTAACATAATTTCATGTTTTAGAGGTGGCGTTTATTGTATTTTACTTACTCCTTATATAGTTTATAATGAATCCTTATTGTATATATAGTTCTCCCTATAGTGTATATAAGTTCTGGAGTATACGTTAACATTTTATATGATTCATTAGAGAGATTTCGCACATACGAAAAGTACAACTTATAACGTATACTTATACTTATAAGTAAACGTACAAGGTGTTTCATAATGTGGGCTTTTCGTCAGGAAAAATCTTCTCGGACTGTAATATATAAAGGTCAAAGGGATGCCATTTGTACTTTCTTGAATTGTAGCATGTTTAGTTGATCCAAATGTATTTGTCTAGAATAAAATAGGCTAATATATAGTACATATGTTATAGACCCATCTCTTCTCAAATTGACTTTTTGGAGATGCTCGTTATGAAACACCCTGTATGTCATTTGTTGAGCTACTGAATGGGTCGTTTCCAGGAATCGCTAGAACGTACTGGTTTGATTGGTGTTTCAAATTGATGGTTAAAGTATTTGATTGGATACTGTTCCTACTCAGCCAATTAATTTTAAAAAATGCTTGCGGTCAATTGTTCCACACACATGCAGGTAGAGCTTTATACGGAGATCCAACTGTATACGTTTATCATCTACGTAAATATACCGTTTTGTAAGTTTATTGAACTTATAATGATCATAAAAACTTCGAAATAATCAACTTGTTTATGTAATGACTCACTTTAAAGGGTCGTGACTCACTTTAAAGGATCGTGTTTATAATACACTACAAGTACTAGGACACGGAAGCAAGCATTTTATTATAATGTGCATAATCTACAGTGCATTCACAGCCTCTAGTTGATGGAGCTTTTCTATATCGGGAGTAGCTATGTTCGATTAAGTACAATTTAAAATTGATTTTAGTAAATATAATAGTTCGACATGACCCTTTAAAGTATACGTATACGTATAAGTTGTACTTTCACTTTCAAAACATGTTTATTTGTAAGTTTTTTGTGTTTTCGAATACAGTATGTAATAAATTGTAATATTATAAACGTTCTGTTGTGTAGTTCTTTGCAGATATAAAATGGTGTTTTAATTGATGGTTAACATACACTTGGTAATTATTTTATAGATGTTGCTGATGGTGACGTGGTATCGCGAGTTATGTCTGACAGGTTTGGAGCTATATTCTTGCAGTTACTGGATTCAGAGGTTGCTGAAGACAGTGTAGCAAGAGTAGATATGTTAAGCCAGATCGTTGACACTTTCTTTGAAGCTAATAAGAATATACATTGGCCTGATGAGCTTTCTCAACTGGTCGGTCGGCTTGTAGAACGTGGACTTGAACGAGCAATCGGAGTGGACTCTGGTTTTTTAAAGCACGCTGATAATAAAGAAACTCGGTCATTTATTATGAATATGAAGGAAAGTGCTCCAAAGGAATCAGGTAAATATTAATTTGTAACTAGTGATTTCACATTCCCCCTGATTAAATGTGAATTAAAAAGTAATGCTTCAAAAGTCGATACAAGTTTAAGTCATCTCTAATGACATCAACAATTTTGTAGGTTTGCAAAAACTGCTTCAATGGTATGAACATAGGAGTAACACTTTTGATGACGACGATGAAGAGAAGGCACCTTCTTTACAAATACCTGCTGTCAATCATCTGAGAGGTACAGGATGGGATTTTCTCTCAAGGCCATGTCTTTCTTCAAATCCTTCTAAATTGCATGTTCCCTATTAAGACAGAAATTGAAAAGGATTCCTTCAGATTAAATAAAGATAATTTTAAAATTAGAGAGTTGACATCTATATTCGATACTTACATCAGCATTAGACAAGTTTTACATTTTATATTTAGGACTTGTCAGAAATATAGAGAGATTTCTTGATCTACCGTTTCGGTCGTCCTGGGAAGATCTAGATGACGGAGTGAAACAAATGATTCAAATTGTAGACCGCTCAGTAAAGAATAAACATGATCTTCCTGGTGGACTTATTGAAATAGTAGTCGGTTTGGCAAGTCGTGAACTGAGAATGCTAAGTGATGTCTATAAACAAGTTTTAAAGAACAACGGAGTCCAAGCTACACGAAATCACCTCTACGAGAGGAAAGACGCGTCAAGCGAATCACGTACGTGGCATTTTGTTCATACTTATTGAAAAAGTGTAAACGATTCGAGCTCTATTATAACCGTTTTCATCAATTCAAATTATACCTACATTCCAGAGCATCTTATATCCATATTGTGCTATAGACAGATGATACTGCTTTGAAATTTTAGGTTACAACATTTTATTTAATCTTCTGCAAGGATATGATCGTTTGGTTAGTGACAGTGTAAGCGATGGTGGAGGAAACTCACCTACAACCTTTGCCGATGATGTCTTTACTGGTATGCACTTAGAGTTTGCTTTTTCTTGCTAAGTTCCATTACAACTTTTGGTCCTTACCCTTTGGCACTAGTGCTTATATATTCCTATCCGATGGAGGTATTTAGTGCTTTTCACATTTCACCGTATAATTGAAACAAAATTATCAAATTTTATAATAGGTGGAAACAAGTTCACAATGGCGAACAGTTTTTATTTAAGCTACTGCAAAACGAACATAAATTTGAAAATTAAATTAAAATAAATCAAAGCACCTAAATTTCTATTTAGGAATATCACAATTGAGGAAGTTACTGGAGTTGAGTGTCAGCAATAATAAATCCAAAATTGGAAAGTCTGATGAGAGAATAGACTACATACCCAAAGGCTCTGAGAGCAAAGGTAAGATACGAAGTTAAATATTTGGGCAAATTGATGAACAAGCTAATGGTCGTCTTTATTCTTAAGAGCAGTTTCACAATTGAGGTCAACATTAACAAAAACAGACCACTTTTAAGTACATGGTGGGCCAAAAACGTCCATATTTTTGTTTTTGCTACAGCATTGGTAATAGTACATACAAATTTTTAAATCATATCATTGAAAAGACAATTCAATTTCCAACAAAATGATATATAATTTATTTCACATAAATAAGTATTTGTTTTTAAATAACGTTTCCATTACCACAGAGGTCAAAATCTTGATTTACCGATTGATGAAGATGGAGAGCTAAAAACTGTCCAGACAGATATCAATTCATCTAGCAATCTTACTTTTTAACAAACTAACAATGCATAAAATAGGTTCCATGATTATTTTAGAGCTATACAATGATTTAAAAACAATGAAACTCAACTCCAATACCTTTTCTTCATATGTAAAAGCCTAAATGTGTTGATTAAGCAATGCAATATTATGCAATAAGCTCAAAACAAATAGCGAAATCTTGTTTTCCACTGCTACTACCCCGTTATCCGAAAATGACCATGGAGTCACCAATAGCCATTCAAATTTTATGAATCATACATCACTTTGTTGGAAATTGAATTATCTTTCAAATGATATATAATTTATGGATATTTCTAACATACCAGCGAAGATATTACAAAAATAAAAAATGTGGACGTTTTTATTGGCCCACCCTGTATACTATAATCCAGAAATCAATCGAAAATCAATTAAATTGTATAGGTAACTGGACAAAGGGAGTCGATGTTTAATCATACGAGTACTTTGATGTCTAACACATATCATTTGGTTTGCAGAGATTTCTGAAGCTATGTATGGCTTGGGCAAAAGAATAACATGTTGCGACCAAGTGAAGGAAGTGGAGAAACAAGCAATATTGATGTGTGAATTGGGTAAAGAATACGCAGACTTAGCCGAGGAAACTGGTGAAGGCTGGCACTTCAACTATGCAACTGCCCTATATAATGCGGCACTCCAGCGCGTTAAGAAATGCCACTCTAAAAACGAGGTATACTTATCTGATCGTATTAACTTCATACATAAACAACTGGAACAATTAGAAACCAACTTTTTGAAAACGGTGTTGAAAGGCAACAAAGAACCGGTAATTAACAGCATTGAAAGGTACAAGGCAGTTTTAAAAGATATCCGAATATATTCTACAGAAACAATTCAAAGTATCCATACAAAAGACATGCAAGTGGATAATGAGACGTTCGAGATGAGTGAGGAAAATCAAAGAAGGACAATCACAAACAGTAGGATTTACTATAAGACTCTCACTCGAAAAATCAAAGAGTTACATAAAATGATGATAAATGATTGTATTTCAGTTCTAGGTTGTCCTAAATGTAGGTATGCAATATTAGGTTTGGGGTCTCTAGCTCGAGAAGAGGTAACTGCATGGTCTGACCTCGAGTCAGCCGTGTTATATGACGCAACTGGTAAGACAGATGAGGAAATAGATAATTTAAAACGTGATTTTAGAATTCTTATTCACTATTTCCACTTAAAGATTATCAATCTCGGTGAAACACTAATCAATGGCTTAGATATTCCCGTTCTTAAGGATTGGAACAGTAAACTGCCAAATGGTGTCAAGGATAATGATTTCCGGGATACAATAACCCCGCAAGGACTCTGTTTTGATGGTACACAGCCAAAGGCTAGTAAGATACCCTTTGGTAGGCGGTCTACCAAGGATCCTTTAAAACAAGGTAGTCTAGAATTGATTATGACACTTGATGAAATGTGTGAATGTCAGATTGAAGAAGTATCCCTTAAGGAAGGTTATCATCTCAGCGATGTGCTTTTAACATCAACCCTGATCACGGGCGATAAAATATTATGGAAAGAATACAATGACAAGGTTCACAAAATGCTTTCCGCACCTTCAAACATTGATCGAAATTTATCAGTGGGTAGGCAGAGGGGGTATGAAACTTTGAGGGAAGATTTGCAAAATTACCTTACCGAACCTCTTACTCCAGACTCGTTTAGTAAACGAATGCGTACAAAGCACTCTATCTACCGTTTTGCAACCATATCTATCAACACTCTTAAACTGTTGCATCATTGTAGATCATGTTCTCCCATTGATATCCTTGATGAGCTCGAGGTTAGTCTAGTTATAACAGGCAAAGCTAAGATAGATTTACAGTTCATGGTCTGCGCTGCAACAAACATGCGTCATCTAGTTTACGGAAGATATGACGAACAACGGGAAATGGTATCTTTTGTAACCAGACCATCTGACAAAGATTTATTCGGGGCCCTTGACAACATGTCAGTTAGAGATTATGCACCAATAATTATCCGGTTTTACGCCACTCTCACTCCATGGACCAATTTTTTGGTGTATAACTACTGCTTCAATGATATTTCAACATGCACTCACGCGCGTCACTATACCGATGAAAAATTTGAGACTGCAGAAATACAAACAAAAATGTACATGTTCCAAGGCGCTATAAATTCTCTCGAACGGCAAAGGGGCAAACTTCTTAATAATGCAGAGAGTAAAAAAAGACTCTGTGATATTCAACACCAATTATCACAGTTGTACGGATCACAAGGGAACTTTAATGAATCAATAAGCCATGCCAATCAAAGCTTGCAAATTGAAAGTTATATTTCTAAGGAGAATCGAGATACTTCGTCAATATTAAACACACTTGCAATTGCACATCTACGGAAAGGTGAGTTTGATCACGCAATAAAACATTACACTGATAGTCTTGCCATGGAGAAAACAATACACAGTAATCATCCTAATTCTGATATAGCATCAGTATTAGCAAATCTTGGTATCACATACAACAGAAAGGGTGAGTTCGATAAAGCAATTCAATATTTTAACGAGACTCTTGTCATGCAGATAACAATACATAATAATCTTCCACATCCTAGCATAGCATCTACGTTGGGGTATCTTGGTAGCGCATACAACAGTAAAGGTAATTCTTGTAAAGCGATTCAATACCACAAGGAGAGTCTCGCCATGCTTAAAACAATACATGGTAATCATCCTCATTCTAGCATAGCATCTACATTAGGGAATCTTGGTTATGCATACGATAGTAAAGGTGAGTTTGATAAAGCGATTCAGTTCCAAAATGAGAGTCTTGCCATTGGGAGAACAATACATGGTAATCATCCTCATCCTGACATAGCATCTATATTGGGGAATCTTGGTTACGCATACAACAGTAAAGGTGAGTATGATAAAGCGATTAAATATCACAATGAGAGTCTTGCCATGGGGAGAACAATACACGGTAATCATCCACATCCTAGCATAGCATCTTCATTGGGGAGTCTCGGTAGCACATACTACAGTAAAGGTAAGTTTGATAAAGCGATTCAATATCACAATGAGAGTCTTGCCATGGGGAGAATAATACATGGTAATCACCCTCATCCTGACATAGCATCTACATTGGGTAATCTTGGTTACGCATACAGCAGTAAAGGTGAGTTTGATAAAGCGATTCAATATAACAATGCGAGGCTTGCCATGGAAAGAGAAATACATGGTAATCATCCACATCCTAGCATAGCATCTTCATTGGGGAGTCTTGGTAGCACCTATTACAGTAGGGGTGAGTTTGATAAAGCGATTCAGTATCACCATGAGAGTATCGCAATGCAGAGAGCAATACACAGGCTCCATCCTCATACCGATATAGCATCTACATTGGGGAATCTTGGAAGTTCATATCACAGTAAAGGTGAGTTTGATAAATCGATACTATATCACAATGAGAGTCTCGTCATGTTGAGAACAGTACATGGTGATCATCCTCATCCTGGTATAGCTACTTCTTTCGGGAATCTTGGAATCACATACTTCAGTAAAGGTGAGTTTGATAAAGCGATTCAATATAACAATGAAAGGCTTGCCATGGAAAGAACGATTCACGGTAATTATCCTCATCCGAGCATTGCATCTACATTGGGGAATCTTGGTCGCGCATATTTCAGTAAAAATGAGTTTGATAAAGCGATCCAATATCACAAAGAGAGTCTCACTATGCAAAGAACATTACACGGTAATCATCCTCATCCAAGTATAGCATCTACATTGGGGAATCTTGGTTGCGCATACTTCTGCACAAATGAGTTTGATAAAGCGATTCGATATCACAATGAAAGTCTAGCCATGGAGAGAACCATACACGGTAATTATCCCCATCCTAATGTAGCATCTGCATTGGATAATATTGGTAGCACATATTTCAGTAACGGTGAGTTTGATAAAGCGATTCAATATCACAAAGAGAGTCTCACTATGCAAAGAACATTACACGGTAATCATCCTCATCCTGATATAGCGTCTATATTGGGGAATCTTGGAAGTACATACCGCAGTAAAGGTGAGTTTGATAAAGCGATACAATATCACAATGAGAGTCTTGCAATGGAGAGAACAATGCATGGTAATGATCCTCATTCTGGTAAAGCTTCTTCTTTGGGAAATCTTGGTGTCACATACTTTTGTAAAGGTGAATTTGATAAAGCGATACAATATCACAATGAGAGTCTTGCCATAGGAAGAACATTACATGGCAACCAACCTCATCCTGGTATAGCTTCTTCTTTGGGGAATCTTGGTATCACATATTTCAGTAAAGGTGAGTTTGAGAAGGCCATAGCATATCAAAATGAGAGGCTTGCCATGGAGAGAATAATACATGGAAATCAACCTCATCCTGGCATAGCATCTACATTAGGGAATCTTGGAAGTGCATACCACAGTAAAGATGAGTTTGATAAAGCGACTCAGTATTACAATGAGAGTCTTGCTATCCAGAGATCAATATATGGTAATCACCCTCATCCTGACATTGCATCTACCTTGGGAAATCTGGGTCTCACATACTATAAAAAGGGCGATCACACTCAGGGTTTACAACATTATACAGAGTGCCTTATGATCCTGAAACATATCTATGGTGAACAACCTCACCCTCATATAGCAAATGTACTAGGTTACATTGGTGTCGTATGTAGTGACACAGGTGACAATACTAAAGCTTTACAGTACTATATAGAAAGTCTATATATGGAAAGACAGATATATGGTAATCAACCTCATCCCGACATAGCTTCCACATTACACAACATCGGTAAAGCATATGCTGATACACACAAATACGCTGATGCATTAAAGAAGTTTTATGAAGCGCGTGACATTTATAAAACAATATACGGTGATAATCCTCATCCTAGTTTTCAAGAAACACTTCGTGCTATTTACACAACAGAACAAATATTGACCAGATGCATATCCGTGATGTTCGCATCCATGAACATGTAGACATCTTCGTGTTGTTTCCAAATGCTTTGCCTGTAAATGAACAATTTTTTATAATTGAATTAATCGGATTTACCGATGTCAAACATTTAGAGGACACATTTGATTGGTATTCCATCACTGGTGTTTAACGTAACCGAGACATACTACTCCGTAACGTTAAGGTCATGATGCATGTATATCCATGGGGGGTTGGTAAATTCTTTAGATCATTTATTTGATATATTTGTCAACCACAAATGGTGTGAGTGGTATTTTATTCATATCGGAGATTGGTAAAAGGTAATATTAGAAAGGTTTGTTAAAATATGTCAGTCGATTTGTCAAATTCTTTTACTTCTACGTAACAAAAGGATCATTATAACGTAACACCTAGGTCATTGTCTATCATATATCAGATTCCATACATGGACAATTGAATGTATTGTAAATGTAGACGCATGACACTGTAAATACCTGTAGGTACTGTAGATTTTATACATGTATTGTAAATGTAGCTGTATTACACTGTAAATATCTGTAGGTACAGTACGTTTCACTCATGTACAATTGAATGTATTGTAAATGTAGACGCATCACACTGTAAATATCTGTAGGTACAGTACGTTGCATACATGTACAATTGAATGTATTGTAAATGTAGATGCATTACACTGTAAAGTTATGTAGGTACAGTAGATTTCATACATGCCTAAGTGAATGTATTGTAAATGTAGACGTATTACCAAGTAATGTATTGCTTTGATAACAATTTATTTAATAAATACAGAAAATATGACCCACCCACTTGTTACATAACATACTAATGATACACCCTTTCCACATGTTTGGTAACCGGAAGACACTTTTGCACTTTTCAAAGCCTGTTTATGCTTTGTGATTAAGGAACTGAATTAAGATTCGAACACTGACAGGTTTTGATGAATGCCATACAATAAAACTACCTGATGCCAAACTTATGAAGGGGTATGTAAAGTCTTGCACCTGGGTAAATTTATTCAGCATAGTTAAAAGCAGGTGAGATGGCGTCTCCAACAAAACCAAAGAGCGATTACAAAGGGAGGGTGGTAAAATTATCCGAGATATAGACTAAATATCAACTGGTATATTGCATACATAATTATTGAGTTAATTATTCTTCTTATAATATGGCATTAAATTCCTGGGTGATTTACTTAAACTCATCCAAGTATGAGATATAGAACTCAGAAGAATATGTAGTTCGGAGTGGGTTTATTTGGTTTATTGTTTTAAAAAGCCTTTCTCCTTTTCTGGCCCAACGCAGCGTCATATTGTGCTTGATAAATTCTCCTTCTTTATAAATGAATCAAGGTTTACTTGCAATTAGGAAACAGTTCAAAGTTTGGTTAGAAGAAGAATATCTAGAGATGGCGTAATAACAATGAAAAACCTGTGAGACGAAACGTTAAAATGGTCCCGAGAGGAAGTTTTTACTACACACTTGACCCGATACAGGATTAAGATATTAACATACATTTGTATATCGAATTATTGTCTTCCTTTGATTAATACTCTCTTTCCTACTATTTGCTTTCCGATTAAATTTTACCAGGATTGGAAACAGGAATTCAAAAAATAAAGTCATCTGCTTTATTTCCCAATTCTCGCCATAATTAGCTCATTTTAGTGACTTGAACTTGCGCAGCTATATTAACAAGAGTCGTATAGTATCATATCACTTGAAACTTTAAGTGTAATTGTATAGATTAGCCTCATTTGACTGTTTCTTGTCAACTGGCAAGATCCAGTCAGAGTCAAAAAGTACGATATGATCACGTGATCGATCACAAGCACGCGTTTTTCAAGAGTTAACCAATGATGCCTGTTTAGGAAGAGGTGATCACGTGACCTTCTTCCAAAGCGCTGGCTGCTTGTTTCCAATTCGGGTAAAATTATATGGCAGTAAGTTTCGAAATAAAAGTTGGACTAAAATCCGTGATAAAAGTTGTAATTAGGTCCCTGGAATAGCCATTTAAGTTGAGATACACAGTATTACACCTCCAAGTACAAATTCTCCTAAAAAGATGTAGCTTAATCAATTTGCCATTTGATATATGCTCCACCATGCAATTTACGCACACATTTTCCAGTCTAGTTGTGTCCTAAGCTTCCGGTATCGGATATTATTTCCATTCATCATCTTAGCATCTGTATTGGATGCAACATTCACAATCGCATGTGCAATCTATTTTACAATCGGATTTTCATTTTCATTGTAAGTTTTTGTCCCCACGCTAATTGCACAAAGACATTGGAGATCATCCTAGCCAACTCAGGTGAGCAATGAGAGAAATAGGAGCAGTTTCACCCTATATTCAGACACTCAATCTTTTTTGGAGCAGCTAAAAATATTTAAAGGCTATAACGATACAAATCAATCAGAAATTAATGGTAATTTATGCGTGGTGTCCTTGGACTTTCTCAAAATTAATTTTAAACAAGCACCGATAACGGTGCGATAGAAAAAGGTCAGATACCACAATACCACAAACGCGTCTGCGTTTACAATATCATATCATCGATCATAGTCAAAGGTATATATCATAAGTACCATGTTTATTTTTAATCTCACTTATTCTTAAAATCTATTCTGTCAGTGGATAACAAGTTAATATTCAACGAGAGCTACCAGGCACTCCCTATTGCTAAAGTATTTTATATGTCATCAAAACAGTATATATTGACATACAA